>ML779091.1:489749-507995 GCA_009831015.1 Picea engelmannii | reverse complement strand
AATATCATATGACGTAAATAAGTATGCAATCCTCCTATATATTTAAGAAGAGTTTCCTGAGTGTAGAGAGGTATACCAAGTACCAATGCTCTTTTTCGAAATTCTTGTGTGTATTCTTGCACACTTTGTCCCTTACTTTGTCTCAAATTCTGCCAATCCATCATAGCTTTCTGCATATACCCTAATGGATAAAATTTCTTTTTAAGTGTTGAAATGAACTCATACCAAGAGGAAACAATTTTGACTTTTGTGGCAAGATCCTCTTGAGATTTGCTCTCCCACCAAATGAGAGCAGTCCCTCCAATTCGGAGAGAAGCCAACTGAATTTTAATAGCATCTTCAGTAAACTTTTGAATCCTACAATAAACTTCAATTTGACGGATCCAACTGTCCAATTTTTCAGCATTAAGCTCTCCATTATACATAGGTAATTCAAACTTAATATCAAGCTTTAAATGAGGCATATTTGGATCAACTTTTGTTTTTTGTTTTTCAAATGGAGAAGGGATAGAACCATCAAGAAAAAATGGATAAGTTGGTGGGGTTTTAGGGGGTTCCTCACCACATCCTTCTTTTTTATCTTCTGTATGAGATGGTCCACCTTGTTCACCTTTCTTTCAATCTTGATAGAGCTTCTCTACCATTGTTTGCATTCTCATGAAAGATTTCAAAAATTCCCCTTCAGAAGGGATAGAAGAAGCCACTTCTTCTCCTTTGGGTGAAGACATCCTTCCTCTTCTTGATCCAATCTATAGATCAAACTCTTCAAGTTCTCCTTCACCATGCTGAAGCCTGTATATTGTTAACATCAACTCATAAAGCAATGGTTAACCTCGCTCTGATACCAACTTGATCTGAAATTTAATTTGATCTAAAATTCAAGATATTTTAACCATTATTCACATGTGAATTTTTAACTGTTTACCATCTTTGTAATGCAAAATTAAATAACATCCATCAAGCACATGAGCACATAAATATGTAAGCAAACCATCTATGAACAAGAATTGGTAACAGAGTTCACCAGATCCCCTGGCTACGTCTCCGGGCCACTTTCCAAATGGGAAGGTCGATAGATTAAGTATTCAAATGCTTACAAAGTGACTTCTGAATTATGTCTGTCATATACAGTAATAGACTTCAACAACAACTGGAAGATGAAATTCTGAGACTTTTAAGTATGAACATGGATACCTTTCTGTGTATCTGAAAGATTCTGTGAGCACTTTTCTATCTAGATGCCTGAATGCAAAAAATGAAGCTGGATTTGGAATCCTTGTGAAAATCTGAGACTTTTGAGTATAAACTCGATATATTTTAGAAACTGGACTCAAAATTCCCTTCCTGGCACAATTCCCAAAATCTGCCTCTGATTTGCACAGTCCGTACAGCCTCGGGATGCATACAAAATCAGAACCACCTCGATCTGCATGAAAAACCACCTCGTTCTACATGCAAATTCACTTCGGTCACTGTGAAAAACCACCTCGATCTGTGTGCCTATCTCTGTCTACATCCAAACTCCCACACCTCCTCAAGATTCGTGCCCATGCCTCATTTAAATAATAAAAAAACAATGGTTTTGGGGAGGCGCGAGCTATGGACCATGCGCCCTCTGAAATCCCCCAAATCTTGCACTTTTTAAATTTTCTTTACCACTTCTTGCCACGTCCCATGGCGGTGGCGCGTTGGTAGCTATGGTTGTTAAGGGGGGGCGGAAGTCCCGGGGTCAAACCCGCGGGCTTCTCCTCCCACCGCATAAGCTAGCTTTACATGTGATTTGAACTTTGGTTATGGCATGATTTTGGGTTAATACATATGGTGTATATATATATTATATGCATATGGTTTTTGGAGTATAGTTATAACATATGTTTTGGGTGCATCATATGGTTGGCGCATTATAACATATGTTATGTTTTAACATATCTGTTTTGGGTTTTACATATGGTTGGCACATTATATGGTTGGTTTTTGATATAACATTTAAATACCAATGGGGTGCCTTGGTGTTGGCAAGGTCAAGGGCTAGGCCCTTGACCACACCCCTTTTTTTTCAAACCATTTTTAAACCATTTCTAACCATCTTTGACGAAACTTCCACTGCTGATATCTTTGTCATCTGGAGGTTGCTTTTTCTGAAACGAACATCACCAGAAAGATGCTGATGAGCTCTTCCACTTTGTAATCTTTAATTTTCATTTTGAATACTTTAACTCTATCGATTTTTGAGATGATCCACCTAGATCACCCAACAATATCTTTTATGACGAAAGTAAAATTTTGCATAAATTCAACCCATTTTGCATGCCTCTGATTCAGTTTTTCTTGTCGGGTTATGAATTGTAAAACCTGGTTATCACTATACAAGACAAACTCCTGCGGGACAAGATAATGCCTCCATTTCTTCAACACTTGAATTATGGCATAAAACTCCTTGTCATATGTGGAGTATTTCCTCTTAGTTTCATTCAGCTTCTCGCTGAAATAGGCAACAAGTCGATTGTCCCGACTCAGAAATGCTCCTATTGCAACTCCACTTGCATCACATCTTACTTGAAATGTCTTCCCAAAATTCAGCAAGACTAGAATTGGTCATTCCGTTATCTTCTCCTTCAGTATATTGAAGCTCCTTTCGGCCTCCTCTATCCATTTAAAAGACTTGTGCCACTTCTTTACTGTATCCATCATGGGTGCACAAATTCCACTAAAGTCTCTGATGAACTTTCTATAGAAACTTGCTAAACCATGAAATCTCCTTACCTCTAACATGATTCTTGGTGACGCCCATTCTCTGATCGCTTTCACCTTCTCTGGATCCATCTTTAGTTCATTCGAAGAGATCATGAAACCAAAATAAATGAGTTATGTCTTCATAAAAGAGGAATTCTTCAAATTGATCAGTAGCTTCTCCTGCTATAGCCTCCTCATTACTAGCATTAGGTGCCTCAAATGCTCCTCTTTAGTCTTGCTAAATATTAGTATATCATCCAGATATACAACCATGAACTTTCCAATGAAATCTTTAAGAATTTCATTCATCAGCCTCATAAAAGTGCTTGGGGCATTCGTTAAGACAAATGGCATAACTAGCCACTCATACAGACCTTCATTTGTGTTAAAGGTTGTTTTCCATTCATCACCTTCTCTCATCCTGATCTGATGATATCCACTTTTCATATCTATCTTAGAAAAGAAATTTGCTCCACTTAAGCAGTCCATTAAGTCATCCATTCTCGGTAAAGGAAATATGTACCTGATGGTGATCTTGTTGATGGCTCTCGAGTCTGTGCACATTCTCCATCCTCCATCTTTCTTTGGGCTCAACACAGTTGTTACTACACATGGGCTCAAAATTTCTCTGACCAAACCCTTATCCAACAATTCTTGGACTTGGTTCTTCACCTCCTCATTTTCTCGAGGTCTTAATCTATATGCTGCCTTGTTTGGCAGGGTTGCTAATGGTATCAAGTTGATATGATGATAGATAATCCTGATGGGAGGCACTGAGTTTGGCAGCTCATCCACCACTATATCAACAAAATTATCTAGTAGCTCCTGAACTTCTTTAGTTAAATCATCCATTGATGTACTCGTAAGGATGGCTCTAGGCTTCCTCACCACAACAAACTGCATCTCCTGTTCTTCCTTGACTTCTTTCAGGAGTTCCTTCCCACTCATGAGAAGTATGCTCGTGCTGGCTTCCTCTTTCGCTCTCTTCTCCTCCATTGGTAGCAACATATGCATCCTACCATTCTTCTCCAATGTATATGTATTCTTCCTTCCATCGTGAATGGAGTTTCTGTCAAACTACCATGGTCTTCCCAAAAAAACATGGCATACATCCATGGGGATTACATCACATGGGATTTCATCTTTATATCCTCTTATTTTAATTTCAACAAGGAATTGTTTAGTGATCATTACCCGGTGTCCTTTTTGCAGCCATGAGACTTTGTATGGCCTTGGATGTGCAGTTGTCTTCAGCTCCAATTTCTCCACCATCTCTATGGATACTAGGTTGTCAGTACTCCCACTGTCAATGATCACCTTGCATACTTTATCCTTAGTTTTGCAATATGTCCTGAAGAGACTGTTTCTTTGCACTGGTTTTTCAATTTTTGCCTCTAGTTTTAAGAGAACTTTTCTCAACATCAGGGATGCTCCATCCTCTACTCCTTATGATTCAACATATCTTCATTGTGCTTCTGAAATGTGAGCTTCTCCTCCTTCCTTCTTCTTCTCAGGACATTCCCAAGACATGTGCCCTATCTTTCCACAGTTATAGCACCTTACTCCTCCTCCACCTCTTCCTTTAAAAGAGTTTCTTCCACCACTCTATCTCCCTCGTGAAATTCCTCCTCGTTCCGAGTGATTGTGTGGTTTCTCAACCTCATCCTTAGATTGATGTGCTCTGTCATGGTTAAATCCCTTACTTTTTCTTGGGATCGAGCCTGTACCTCTTCCTCGTTGGTTCTGTCTTCTGGTCATCTTCTCCTCTGCCTTCAACGCAAACTAATAAGCATCTTCCATAGTCCTCACTGACATCATGCTAAGCTCATCCTGGATTTCATATCTTAAGCCATTTATATATCTGGTGACTCTTTCTTCATCTCTCTCTCATTGTCTAGTTCTGATGTTCAGCCGGTAGAACTCCTTGGTGTACTCCTTGACTGTTATCCCTTTCTATCTCAGGTTCTATATCTTGCTGAATAGATTGATATGGTAGTCTTTGGGTATGAACTTAGCCTTCAGTTTGGCTACCATCCTATCCCAAATCTTTATCCTCTGTTTTTCTTTACTTTTCCTCTCAGCCTGTAGTTCGTCCCACCATAGTGGTGCATGCCCTTTTAGGCGGGTGACTTCCTGCTTCACCTTCTTCTCCTCATCGACATCTTCATAGTTGAAGTGTTTGTCCATGGACCTTATCTAATCCAATAGTTCTTCAACATCTAGATTTCCCTCATACATGGGGACCTCTATCTTAGCTTTGCCTTCCAACCTGGGAACTGCTCTCAACAAACGTTCTTCTGCAACATCCTCTCTTGCAGCTTCTTCAACTTCAACCTCTTCACTTTCTGCATCACTGACATCCCCAATGTCAAGTGCTCTTCTCTGTGTTTCTTCCATTGTTTCCAATCGGGCGTGAAGCTCTCACATCTCCCTCTCTACAACACGGTTGGCTAAAGGCAACTCTCGTCTTCTTGGCGACATTATGTCGGCTATCTGTCACACACAGAGTACAGCTTCAAGTTCTAGAATCCTTTGAATGAACACACAGGTCCCCCACAAATTCTCAGTTGGATTTTCCAAGCGCCAAGCGTGATCTCCCATAGCACACGACCAAGAGTCGTGACCTTGCGCTAAGCCAAAAAGGGTGCTTAGCTTGGACCAGAACTTCACAAGTCAAGTGTCTCATTCCTTTGTCCTTCGAACCCCCGGTTTCTGAAATGCTGAAATATCATGGACTGGGACTTCACAATTCAAGTGTCCCGTCCCTTCGTCCTTTGAACCCCGAGTTGCCGAAATGCCGAAAAGTCCCAGCACTTATTCCTTCGGGTTTTCATGTTTCATGAAATCAGAATGCAACTGATATCTATGTTCCTTGGAATCCCCAGCTGCCAGAATGCCTAGATGTACCAACACCTATTCTTTTAGGTTTTCGCATTTCACGAAATCAGGGTACACGGGATATCTCTGTTCCTTGGAATCCCCAGTTGCCGAAATGATGAAATGCCTTGGAATTCGTTCTTTCGGGGTTTCACGATTCGAGGAATCGCGATGCAAGGATATCTCTGCTCCTTGGAATCCCCGATTGCCGAAATGTCGAAATGCTTTGGATGTCAAAAAGCCCTCGCTGCTAATCTCCTCGCAGCTCCACCTTATGCAACGACTGGCAGGGTTTCGACGTTTCTCTTCAAGGACTCTCCACCGTCCATTCATATCTTCAGGATCTCCCCTCTTGGATCTATGCAACGTTAAAGCCTGCACTTCTCCCTCAAATTGGACGGTCTGTAGGATCTTCCGTCGCAATCCAACGCTCGACGACGTTCTTCCTCCTAAGATTTTACTCACTTCAGACTTAGAAGATTTTCTAAGTATTCGAAGAATCGATCTTCGTTCCTTCTAGGGAATGATTTCCTAGATCTCGATAACACTTTCCGAAGCATTATCCCTCCTGAGCTTTGTCTGGTTCAGACTTCGATTTCCCGTGCACTCCTTGCGTTTGAGGGATTTCAATAACTCAGATCCATGGTATTTCTAGTAGAGAAATTTCTCTTGATTTCCTTACATTCCTCTCTGGCTCGATGCACACCTTGCAGAGCTTCCAATGAAGAGAAACAATTGAAACTGGAAAAACTCACAGTTCCATCCACTTGTTCATGTAAACAGAAAATGACAGGAAAATGCATACATTCCACACACCATACATTTGGATCAATTTTCCATTATGTTATATTCACAAGTGCCCAATGGCTACAAAATACATTCAAAATTACAGTAACTCAAAACACTGAGATCTCCTGCTAACTCGCAGTTCTCTCTTACAACTAATTTCTCTCTGTATTGCAACTCTCTCTAACTGGGTGTCCAAAATTCTACATAACTCAAAAAAAATTCTAGGGTTTCCCCTGGCTACTTGCCTACTCTAAAATTCATCCTATGCTATCTTAGTTCAGTCGCATTCCAGAGCCGAAGTGGAAACTCCTGCTCTGTTTACAATTTCAAAACTTGCCTCAAAGGGTAAAATTCAACATCAGTTCAAGCATGCCTCCAAAGGTGAATTCCGACGCTGAGTGGAGGCGGATTCCAAAATCGGTTGTAACTGCCCACATTGAAGTTCTGGAAGAACTCTCACGTTATGAGTGGTCCCACCTCTGTGTGCTTGCCAACGATGCTCCTGCATCAAACATGAACATTTTAAATGCTAGGATGAGGCTGATATGGAGGTGTCTTGGGTTGGGGAAATGGATGGAAGGTCCCTTGGCTAGATAGTTTGAGGAATCCATTTTGTAGAAGCTAATTGAATTCTTATGAATCAACATAAAAATGTATTGACAACCTTAGTCTATTATTACCCCCTTGCCAAACATTATTCTGACCCCTACCTTTGTTTCTTCCTCTGCCATGACTTCCCCTACTGAAGAAACTCATTTTCTAAAATGAAACTTATATCAACATATGAAACAAAAAGACTAATCAAACATCAAATTACTTTGCCTAATAAATAATTTGAAACATTGGCTCTGATTAGTCAACATACAAGCATGCATGCAATCAATCCAAATACTTTGTCCATGTCATCCAAAACTGAATTTTTTTAACTCTTTTTAGAACTGATACTTCTTTGAAAAGGGGTAATAAATGATATATGTAATATGACACAATTGTATTGAGTGGAAAATGATATTATTAAAAAGGAAGAAACAAGTACTGTTCTTTTCCATAATCAGTTCATATAATCCAATCGTCCAAAATTAACCTTTATGAACAAATTATTATCAAATACTCTGTATTCGTCACCCAATGAACTGATTTATCCATACTTGAAGCCTCGTCCTTATCAATTTTTAATTTGACCTTATAAATAATGACATTTTTTATTACTATAAAACCAGAACATGGGAACAAAATGATTTGGGACATGATAGGATTTGTAATTTACGAAAAATGGGATTATGTAAGGGAGAGAAAATTATTAATGTCCTTTCATAATGCAAGTAATTCACCATGTCAACTTCAATAATCATTTATACATACAATAAAAACTTTAAAATCTATGTTTATCATGCAAGCTAATTCTTGTAGTTCCTCGTAACATAATCCTTTTGTAACTACTCTTTGTTTCATTTGAAGAATCTTAATAAATATCCAATCGAAATTTGCTCAATAAGTATATACACAGAGATTCAAAAAGTCCATCATAGATTATTGAAAAAATTCTCTAAATGTTTATCACTTCATACATTGTCCACTAGAAGTATAGTCATTTATAGAGTTTAAATACAACAAGAAAAGTAAAAGTAATAGTGACAATAGTTTTGAGTCAAGAGTGAAGAAGGGTTTAATGAAACTCGAAACTGACGATATTTTTCCCACATCAAACTTCCCATGGAAAATCTACCTTTATTTTTTGCAATATGTCTTATTCATGTCCAAACATACTTATTTTGAAATCATACACAGTAGCAGTAAAAAATGAATATAAAAATAACAGTTTTGGGTCGATTGCAAGCCAAGCCAATTCCCTTTTAAGTTCCATTCGAAACCACATAGAGTTGGAACCCCATTATTGTTGGGACTATCACTTACCAAAAATAAAACAAACAAGAAGAATGCCAGGCTGGACGTAAATTAATCTTAATGTTCATGCTCATATTAGAGTTCACCCAAAACCACACATCATACATTCATTGCTTATGCAAAATCAAGTAGTATTTCGTTCGAAACCCATAGCCAGAATAAAAAAAATGAATTCATATAAGACTCATTTGTTTACTGGGTTGCAATAAACACCCAAAAGAACTCAATATACATTCATTTCATATCAATAAGTGAATATTCACAATTTTCTTCATACCAAAATTAATACAGAGTTAGCCTTCTTCACATACATATAAGATGTAACCAAAAAAAGCCAATATTTCAAAATTTTCAGAGAAAATTAGTTTTATTTTGATGCAAGAGGAGTCAAAATGTCCATACATGTTCAAAACTTGCTTAAATGAATAGAAAAGAGATACCCATGATCGTTATTCAACCACCAACCGAGATTTCGATCTCAAACCCTCAATTACCATCTCTAGAGAGTTCCAACAAAACTAAACAAGCAATAAATGTTGTATACCTCAGGATAAAACCTCGTAGGGTATGCATTAAGAATCAATAATTTTACTTTGCCTCCAAAATTAGATCGGAATACCATAAATTTGGTCAACCTTTCAAATATAGTCTATACCCAATCACATGTTACATGGTGGAACCCACAAAACACCATATCGGATCCCAAATCTCATCATGTACCATAACATATGCATAATCAAAGTTGTTCTTATTTCATAGTTTGAAGTTTATACCATATTCAATATT
This sequence comes from Picea engelmannii, assembly GCA_009831015.1. Taxonomy (NCBI): domain Eukaryota; kingdom Viridiplantae; phylum Streptophyta; class Pinopsida; order Pinales; family Pinaceae; genus Picea; species Picea engelmannii. Next base: position 498,905 of record ML779091.1, on the reverse strand, counting down.
CCAACAAAATGTTGAGCGCTTTTAAAAAAATGACACCAAAATTATAACCATCGTTATGACATGTCCACTCTATCCAAGTTTATATGCAAATGATACCCACAATATTACGTGTTGACATGAGTCTATGTGCTCAAAACAATAGATATGCATACCACAAGCAACCACAACCACTTTGGCATATCATTAAACTTAGTATTATAATAAAGATTTTAGAGCTTTGTAACCCCAATTAGCATAACACCTATGCACAAACTCGTTTACCATTTCTTTGAAAGGGTAATGATGTAATTGATGTGATGCAAAATAATTTTTTTAGAAGAATTATACATTCCTTTGTAACTTTCATTTATCTAAAGAACTAATCATGCATATGTGTAATAAGAATGAAATTTCAAGAGATAATCATCAAGTCATTTTCGTTGAAGTAAATGTCTGTAATCCAGAATCTCCAAGAGGAAATGAAAATTCAACTTTTCTTAGTTTCTGTTATAATGGATCCCACCTATAGTTCCTATCTATATAATAATAGTAATAAACATTTATAGGGTGCATTGCAACTCTTTGCAGGTAAGGTCTAGTTGTGCATTTTTTCTTATATCTTGGTTGAGGATATCATTTTCTTGATTGAATCCATTACTCATAACCTTCATATGAAGCTGAATAAATTAGGCAGGAGTGTGGAAGAATCCTGTGTCAATCCAAACCCCCTAAACTTAACTTAACTAAAGAAAAATTGGCACCATAAATCTAGTCTGTGCCACAGTAAGAAACCATAGGGAAAACATACAGTTCAAGGAGATTTTTATTGAACTTATAAGAAATCATTTATGAGTTACAATATAAAATACAACATAGAACTAAGATTTGCAAGAACAAATACAACATAGAAATCAGATTTACAGCAGTTAAAATACTTCAACAAATACACATAGAACTCATCTCACACTCCTAACAACTTTTTCTCAGCAAAACAATGCATAAACTTAGCATTGAAATTCATGCCCATGTTGTACGACCTCCATGATCCAGTACAGTAAACACAAGCTTCATAATTGTCTTGAAAAATGTGCCTGAATGTTGTTGTTCTATACAATACACAACTGTACGATTTTCTTAGCAGAAAAACCCTTGAAAATCATGTCAACTAGAACAAAAGTAGATTGTTGTTTTCATTGTTCATCCAATAGTTTGTTTGATGTTGGTCGATGTTAAATATGTACATGTTTGACCAATATATGTATCAAAAAATTAGTTTGGGATTGACAGATAAGTCTAAGATAAAGTCAATGAAAAAATTCTTTTAAAGAAGGGTCAATCTAGAAACAAGCAACCCTTACGATTCTATTCAATTGGTGTTAAAACAAGGAATAACTTATTTGTCTTTATAACTTTAATTTTTTGCTAACTAATTCCATTAAAATGTTGGCTAATCAACTAGTAGCACTTTGGGTTATCATATTTTAAGAATATTAAGCCATAATATAGCGTGCAACCATCTATGTCCTTATGAGACTCTATTAATGTCACTAGGAAACATGAAGCTAGCTTTGATGGACTTTACTAGACTACTTCATGAGGAGACTCTATGAATATCAATCAAAGATTAGATAGAAAGTCCTACTTTATTCTTGAGAGATCAATTTTTTCATTGAATTTGTTAGCGTCATTGGAGGTGTTAGAGAATAATCAATCGAGAGACTCAAAGAAGAAGATTATCCAAAATATGAAGTTCTAGAGTTGTGGCAAGAAGGGCCAATTTAGGAATCACCATAAAGAGCCATTAATGGTGCCCAAGAAGAATTCCAACACCCAATAGTCAATTCCATAGATGAATAGTGAATTCAATCATAAGATCCTTTTAAATATGTATTTCAAAATGTACACATAAAATATATGATGAGAATGGTAAGAGATTTACTAACCTTGCATAAGAAGAGTTTGTAGTGCTATTTTCAATCAGCATTAATTAAACATGTAGAAATTGGGTTCCTTCCCCATTGTATTTAGATGAATCTCATAGGAAAATTAAGCATATACACATATTATCACCACTTATTAACACCTCTCTCTCTCTCTTGTATGTGTGTCATATATGTGGAAAATAATATGTGTAACAAGTTTAAAAAATTTGTGGAAAATTAAACATGAAGAAATTTGTGCCATTATTATTTAATAAAAGAGCATATACTTGGTTGGTGGATTGAAATTCGACATCTCTTTAGATAAATCTACCATATTATAAATGGAGGCTTCCAAGGTGTCAATTCTTTCACTATAATCTATAGTGGTGAGTTGGAAAATCTTTTTTAAATTTTGAAGATGGCTTGTACTATACATATCACTATTGTGAACTCGAGACTTTTATAGGTTTGTCTTATCTCTTTGTCCTTTATAACCCTCATTTTTTTTTCATGGCTCATTTTTAATTTATGAACCTTATCTTGATCAAATCTGTAATCAAGGGTTTGAGATTAAGATTCTTAAATTTGTTTATAAAGGTTAGATGGGAATGTTCTCCTTTAAGAAGTTTTGAAGTCAGATTTTTTTGTAGCCAACATGCTTTGTTTCCTTGTCTAGTTTGTAGTATTGAAATGTATTGAGAGGTATGCAATTGGAAACTTATCGATGATTAATTATGGTTGAACAATGTACGATTGAAATCTATGTAAGTTTGATATCTAATATCTCTACTTCCTGTGGTCTTGTTGATATTGCTTTGAAAATAATGGCTTTATGCACATTTTGATTTATGGAAATAAATTTCTCTTGAATGAAAATGCCCCTTTTGATAGTTGACTTAGAGATATGTAGAGAAATTGTAATTGGAAATATGTTATTTTCTCTTGTTGTTATGTTTAGAATTGTTGTAGATGATGCAATATGCTAGTTAATGTAGATTATTGTTTTCATTGTTCTTGCAATAGTTTGTTTGATGGTAGTTGATGCAATCTATAGAGGAACACTTAGCCCTTTCAAATTTGATAAGCTTTGAAAATTGATGTATGCAAAAATGGAACCATGGAGTAAAATTGAATACATAGTCTTGAATAAAGTTTTGATTGCATGTGGATATTCTTTGAGCTTGAGTTGAATGATGATTTTCCAAAGTTGATGTAGTGTTATAACGCTAAATTTACCTACTTATTCATACATGGCATTGGCCTTTCTACTTTCACAATTATCCAATTCATTGTTGAGGAACTCTATTTACAAAACCATTTTTTGGAGCATGTATGTGCCTTGCTGCACTACTTCCCGCATACATACACTATTTGCATGCTATAAATACTATTTACATACGCTAAATGCATACTAAACAACCTGCTTTTACCTCCAAAAGTTGCAAAAAATAAAAAAGTTGTAAGGAATTTGACGGAGTTAACGAGATCTTTTTCCCAACCAATTTACCTGTTGTATCCCATCCCCAAACCGAATAACTGTCCTTTTGTCATATCAAGAATTAGAATGATGAAACTCTGCCCAAATCCCTTTCCCTCCTTGCCCAAGTATTTGCAACCTTTTTTCAATTCTTTCCTCAAAATTCCATCTCTATCCCTTTCTCCCATACAATCCCTTCCCTTCCCTTGAAGTGATCAACTGATTGTGAGAGAAAGAATTTGGAAGGTGGACTTGGAGCAACATTAAGAGGATCCCAGACTAGGTTCACGGAGCATTGACCTACAAAGGTTGTAATTTTTTATCTTTCGACTTGAATAAAATAATATTTTTCCTGTCCCAAATGATATATTTATGTCTTTCGTTTCATTTATGCATAATTATTTATATCTAACCCTAATTGATGAGTAGAAATATAATATTTGTAGCATTGTTTTCCGAAGTGTTGATGAAGGTCAAATTTGGGAGGATACTTGCAACCTGGGAAGCTACAAAGCTGGAGGAGGTCAACATTGAACGTTTGGACCAAAGGAACTACTTCTGAATTACTCTTCTATCGCTTTCCGTTCATCTATTTGGAGTGTTTGGGATAGTTTAGAAATTATATTATCTTTTATGGGAGTTCATATTTATGTCTATACTTTGAACCCTAGTATAGTAATAGGGGGTTTTTCCCGCTAGATGAATTGGTGACGCAACTGGGGAGCCTCTCTAGGGTTTAGAGGGAGGTTTTTGGGTTTTAATTGGCTTATTTATTTCCTTTTGAGTTTTATCAAGTTCACTGAGTCTATTAAGGATATCTGGTCACCTGCAAGGTGCCTACCATTTTTCCCTACCCAATCAGTCTTTCTAATCTTTTTCTTTTAAAAAAGTCTCAGAGGTGTACACGCTCTTCTTTGGCTCAACCCACGTACATACGTTCCCTGCACGATGGATATCACACATACATACATAGGTTATTGTTGCAATAGCCTACGTCTCTGTGTCTTGAAAATGTTTTTTAAAAAGTGAAGTTTTTCTCTTTCCTGACTGAAGCTTTAGGCTTCGCAAGGATTTCTTGGACCTTATAGAGTCTCTATTTTTGGCCTTATCTTGGGTTAAAGATTCATTGTCAACTTGTTTCTTTATTTTCTTTTGTTTTCCATAGAGTTTTAGAGTGAACTTTCAAGTTTTAGATCCTCCTTTGGTTTATTTTTTTGAATCCCTGTGTTTACGTAGTTGATCTAGAGTCTCTGCTAATCTTGGGTTCTGTTTTCTTTGTTTCCTGTTTCTTTCTTTGAAAAACAAAAAAATATTTTTTACTTTGGCTTTTCTTGATAAAGTAGTTCAAAAAATCAAAAAGATTTTTTCTTGCATTTAGTTTGGTAACTTAGCCTAGGTTGTTTGTTTGCAGATGAAAAGAGTCACAGTTTCAAAGTTCTTTCTTTCTTTCCTGGAAATACAAGTAGTTTTTCTTAGTCAAACTAAAGAACTTTTTAGGAAACTTTCAATTATAAGATCTTGAAACATTAATTTGAAAAGTTGAAGTTTACAAAGAGTTTTTCAATCTTTTGTTCTACATTTGAAGTATCTTTTTCTTTTAAATGATCTAAAGTTCTCTTCATTTTTAGTCTCTTCCAAACACCATTAGTTGCACGACCACATACTTTGTGTAAATCAATCCTTAAAATTAACGCTTAACTTAAAATATATTAGACTTTCTATTTGTAGGGTTCACAGACTAGTTTAGGCTTTTAGGGCCTTGAAATAGGTGTGAAGAGGAAACTCTTCAAGGAGATTTAAAATAAACATTGTAGTCTAAGATACAGAGTGTCTAAAGTCTAGTGTTGTAAGAGTTAGCTGATACCCCCCTCTAACACAGGGGATAAACACGAGGTCATGTGAGGAAAGGTAGAGGAGATAACCCCTCCAAAGTCGGACCAAATGTAGTGGGGATTGTATATTGAGGGTCTTTCTTGGGAGTAATACTAATCACATTTTACTATGGAGCCTCGTGGACCTTGGATCCATTAGAGATCCTCAATTGTATTTTGGAACAATTGATTTTGGAACTCTTGAAGGGATTCAGACTTGTTATCCTGCTCATTACGATCAACCCGATTGTTGACTGTACCCACCTGGTGACTGACTCGGAGTTGGAAACTTAGTTTCCTATTTATTAAGAACTTACACATGTGAATATGGTGGTATACCATGGTACCTAGGGTAGACGTTGGATTGCTCTTCATAGAGTATACCCGAAGGGTGATTCCGTGTTTGAGCTACACTTACACCAGTTAGTTTCTCTAGTGTCAATTGGAGTAACTGTCCTTCCCACTAGTTAGTGATATGCTTGATTTATATTTAGGAAATTTTATTGTGTGCTCTGTGTTCCACGCTAGTAAAACCTTACTATGTGGGTTGATAATTTCACAAAATGGAAGATCAATAACTCTACTAGTTGCAAAGGCTTCAAGGTCTGTCACTGATTACTTTGGAGCCACCTCCGCCACCATTGAGGCGAAGACTTGATCATGAAGGATCGTTCGAAGCGACCATGCCATAGGAAATTGTACCCAAGCCTTCTCCGAGAGTAGACTTTCTAGAACCAGAGGAATCTATCGTTTCTAAACTCGAGACCGAAGGTTTTAGACCAACAAATCCTTTTATCATCGACTTGTCGACACCGCTTCTAACCAGGTTCTCCCTCTCGAGGTGACATCTTTTGAACGCTAGTTTATTCGACAAGCGGTGGTAGAAGAAAATGATGCTACTTTGTGAGGGAGTCCTCATACTCCTGCTATGGCTACAACTAGAGGGGGCGATGTACCTCCTCCCCCACCTTCACCTATCAGGACCACAACTGTCCCAACACCCATGACTTTGGGAAATGGTCTGATTCCTTTGACGACTTTAAACACTATTCCATTCACTCATAATGTGATAGGCACTCCCTTCTCATATGGGATACCTAGATTTGACTCGAATTCAATTCTTACTTACACTACTTTATAGACCATGGGTCTGGGGGCAGGGAGCTCTAACTCTCCTTCACAGGGATCAACCGCAGGCACTACTACCCATTCAATGTTATTCCTTACAGTGGGGGTCATATACTTCCTCCGTCCCCTTCACTCGGTGGCACGTTTCAATAGCTGATTAGGTCTGATGCTAACTATATATTGTTTAGTGGAGGCAGTTTGGGACCTTCATTCTACTCGACGCCGATGGGATCTATGATGTTCTCTTTGTTTGGTGCATTTGGGAACAACAATTTTTCTTCGTCTTCTTTCTTGACTGGGGGAAAACCTAACTTTGGTCAACAAAACCACGTGGAAGGTACCATTCCTTCCCAGGGAGAGACAATTGGACTATACTCCACATAGGGTCTTTGGAATCCTTGGCAGGGCTCATTTCCATGGAAAGGGATGTCGGTTGGGGGTAACCCTTTCCATACTCATTGGAACCGTGGGAAAGGTTCAATATCTATGCCAGGAGGACCGGTCGGGGGAATCCCCAACTAGGGTCCTTGGAACGTTGGCACATGGAGCAATCCCTATGCAGGATATGTCATCTAATTTTGTGAGTCAGTCGATGATGCAACAATAGATGTGATTTCCTTTTCCTGGTCAAGGCCACATTTCTACAAAAACCCTGGCCAATAGTACAAATTTTCCTAGCAACCTGGTGCTAGTCAAAATCCAGGTCCCTCTTTTCATGTAAATACTCTATAGCCAAAACCACCTTTTCTGGAAACCTTGCATTTGCCAAACTTATCAATATTGTTAAATGACCCGATCTGTCATGATCCGTGTTGGCCCCCCATGCCAACTAAATTTCTTTCGGATATTCCAAAGTTTGAGGGTAATTCTGGTGAAGATCCAGGTGATCACATGACTACCTTTAACTTGTGGTGCTCATCGAACTCGTTGGAAGATGACTCCATTCAGTTGCACATTTTTCAATGCACTCTTATAGGGGGTGCAATGAAGTGGTATATCGAGCTCAACAACTTGAAGTACTCTTACTTTAACGACCTGGCTATGATTTTCTTGAACCATTTCCAGTTTCCAGTGAGATACAATGCCGGTACTGAGCTGGTGGCCAATTTCGAGCAAACAAAAGTTGACCATATCTTGGATAAGATTAGAGAGTGGCCGTGAAGAAAGAGCTTGATTAAGGTCAAGGTCGCTCCTGTGTTCTTGCTTGAGTGGTTCTTGAAGTCTTTGGTTCCTTGTGTGTCCAAAGATGTAGCAACATCCGAGGTGTTTTCTAAGGAAGAGGCTATTACGAGAGCCCAACAACTATAACGGATTTACTCTAAGTCTAACATGTTTTACGATATCTTACACAATGCACCATGATAAAATCTCGATAAGGCCAAAGAAAAGTTTAGGCCCCACATTGATGGCATAGTGGGATCAACACAAACAAATTCCACATATTTGTTGTCTAATCAATTACATCAATTATCTATTCAACATATTGTGGCCATCCAGACTCCTAGTTCGGATGGCCCTGCAACCAAGACGTCATATGTACACAGTGTGCAATAGAAAACTCCCATGGCCAACCAACAGACCGAGGGAAATAATAAATAGAGAAATAATAAGGGTAAAGGGGATAAAAAGGCTTCTAACAATGATGGTGAGGGAAAAACTGAGAAGAGGAAGGTGAAGTATCTATGTAAAATTTTCACGGATGACCACTTAAGTCACATGTTCCCTCGGCTTGTGGAAGCCAAAAAATTACCAGCACAACAACAGACTGTTGCGTTGATAAACCCTTTTCCACAAGGGAAAAATATGGCTCAGGTTTCTACACCCATGAGTGCCGATGAGGGTATTCAAGGACCCCCCATGCCTATTCCAAAAAACCTAGCCGTGAACGTATACATGATGAATGACGATGCTCATTTATCAACCAGGACTCATTACTACAGAACACCAAAATCTGTTGAGAAGGGAAAGGAGGTCTCCAATCCATTGAATCCTCTCCAAATTGAGAAGACAGTGAGGGAGACAATGACTCACATAATTAAATGTGAGTTTAATAAGGATTCCCATAAACTAAACGTGAGGGCTACTCAGAACTACTCTATCATGGAGGATCTAGCACAAACCCCTTGTGCAATGTTTTCTCTAGAGGTTCTCTAGAGTTTCCCTTCACAGCGAAAATATCTATTGTCCACCTTGGGAGCGACAGAAACAAGTAACTCATGAATGATCGTCTTTGATCCAACCGACCTTAAACGTCGTCTTCCTCACCATGTGACCTTTTAGATAGTAGTGGCATACACCATGAAATCGTTGACATGAAACATTTTTCGTATGGTGGTCGATGAAGGCGTCTCAACTTGCGTGATGTCATTGGCATGTTGTAAGGCCATTGGCTATACTGAGTTGTCTCTGTCGCCTACGTTTCTTACGGCTTTTGAATGTCGATCATTCCGACCACATGGTATAATTCCTTCTTTCCCCATGCAGTTAGAGGTTAAAAATGTGTGCATCGAGGTTAAAGGTGTCTATGTGCCTCTCGACTACAATGTTTTGTTAGGACAGAGTTGGACTTACACAATGCACGCGGTTTTATACACTATTTTCCAGGTCTTATGATTTTTTCACGAGGGCCAGATTATAACCGTCGACCAGTTGTTCTTCTCTCATCCCGAACCTTCATTAGGGGCTTTCATGGTCTCGATGAATGATAACTCGCAACTTGACACTCTCAACTTAGGTGTCATATTGTTTCTGTCATTGATGGGAAATTTTTATTATATGC
>ML779091.1:449252-489649 GCA_009831015.1 Picea engelmannii | reverse complement strand
TTACCAAAAATAAAACAAACAAGAAGAATGCCAGGCTGGACGTAAATTAATCTTAATGTTCATGCTCATATTAGAGTTCACCCAAAACCACACATCATACATTCATTGCTTATGCAAAATCAAGTAGTATTTCGTTCGAAACCCATAGCCAGAATAAAAAAAATGAATTCATATAAGACTCATTTGTTTACTGGGTTGCAATAAACACCCAAAAGAACTCAATATACATTCATTTCATATCAATAAGTGAATATTCACAATTTTCTTCATACCAAAATTAATACAGAGTTAGCCTTCTTCACATACATATAAGATGTAACCAAAAAAAGCCAATATTTCAAAATTTTCAGAGAAAATTAGTTTTATTTTGATGCAAGAGGAGTCAAAATGTCCATACATGTTCAAAACTTGCTTAAATGAATAGAAAAGAGATACCCATGATCGTTATTCAACCACCAACCGAGATTTCGATCTCAAACCCTCAATTACCATCTCTAGAGAGTTCCAACAAAACTAAACAAGCAATAAATGTTGTATACCTCAGGATAAAACCTCGTAGGGTATGCATTAAGAATCAATAATTTTACTTTGCCTCCAAAATTAGATCGGAATACCATAAATTTGGTCAACCTTTCAAATATAGTCTATACCCAATCACATGTTACATGGTGGAACCCACAAAACACCATATCGGATCCCAAATCTCATCATGTACCATAACATATGCATAATCAAAGTTGTTCTTATTTCATAGTTTGAAGTTTATACCATATTCAATATTCCAACAAAATGTTGAGCGCTTTTAAAAAAATGACACCAAAATTATAACCATCGTTATGACATGTCCACTCTATCCAAGTTTATATGCAAATGATACCCACAATATTACGTGTTGACATGAGTCTATGTGCTCAAAACAATAGATATGCATACCACAAGCAACCACAACCACTTTGGCATATCATTAAACTTAGTATTATAATAAAGATTTTAGAGCTTTGTAACCCCAATTAGCATAACACCTATGCACAAACTCGTTTACCATTTCTTTGAAAGGGTAATGATGTAATTGATGTGATGCAAAATAATTTTTTTAGAAGAATTATACATTCCTTTGTAACTTTCATTTATCTAAAGAACTAATCATGCATATGTGTAATAAGAATGAAATTTCAAGAGATAATCATCAAGTCATTTTCGTTGAAGTAAATGTCTGTAATCCAGAATCTCCAAGAGGAAATGAAAATTCAACTTTTCTTAGTTTCTGTTATAATGGATCCCACCTATAGTTCCTATCTATATAATAATAGTAATAAACATTTATAGGGTGCATTGCAACTCTTTGCAGGTAAGGTCTAGTTGTGCATTTTTTCTTATATCTTGGTTGAGGATATCATTTTCTTGATTGAATCCATTACTCATAACCTTCATATGAAGCTGAATAAATTAGGCAGGAGTGTGGAAGAATCCTGTGTCAATCCAAACCCCCTAAACTTAACTTAACTAAAGAAAAATTGGCACCATAAATCTAGTCTGTGCCACAGTAAGAAACCATAGGGAAAACATACAGTTCAAGGAGATTTTTATTGAACTTATAAGAAATCATTTATGAGTTACAATATAAAATACAACATAGAACTAAGATTTGCAAGAACAAATACAACATAGAAATCAGATTTACAGCAGTTAAAATACTTCAACAAATACACATAGAACTCATCTCACACTCCTAACAACTTTTTCTCAGCAAAACAATGCATAAACTTAGCATTGAAATTCATGCCCATGTTGTACGACCTCCATGATCCAGTACAGTAAACACAAGCTTCATAATTGTCTTGAAAAATGTGCCTGAATGTTGTTGTTCTATACAATACACAACTGTACGATTTTCTTAGCAGAAAAACCCTTGAAAATCATGTCAACTAGAACAAAAGTAGATTGTTGTTTTCATTGTTCATCCAATAGTTTGTTTGATGTTGGTCGATGTTAAATATGTACATGTTTGACCAATATATGTATCAAAAAATTAGTTTGGGATTGACAGATAAGTCTAAGATAAAGTCAATGAAAAAATTCTTTTAAAGAAGGGTCAATCTAGAAACAAGCAACCCTTACGATTCTATTCAATTGGTGTTAAAACAAGGAATAACTTATTTGTCTTTATAACTTTAATTTTTTGCTAACTAATTCCATTAAAATGTTGGCTAATCAACTAGTAGCACTTTGGGTTATCATATTTTAAGAATATTAAGCCATAATATAGCGTGCAACCATCTATGTCCTTATGAGACTCTATTAATGTCACTAGGAAACATGAAGCTAGCTTTGATGGACTTTACTAGACTACTTCATGAGGAGACTCTATGAATATCAATCAAAGATTAGATAGAAAGTCCTACTTTATTCTTGAGAGATCAATTTTTTCATTGAATTTGTTAGCGTCATTGGAGGTGTTAGAGAATAATCAATCGAGAGACTCAAAGAAGAAGATTATCCAAAATATGAAGTTCTAGAGTTGTGGCAAGAAGGGCCAATTTAGGAATCACCATAAAGAGCCATTAATGGTGCCCAAGAAGAATTCCAACACCCAATAGTCAATTCCATAGATGAATAGTGAATTCAATCATAAGATCCTTTTAAATATGTATTTCAAAATGTACACATAAAATATATGATGAGAATGGTAAGAGATTTACTAACCTTGCATAAGAAGAGTTTGTAGTGCTATTTTCAATCAGCATTAATTAAACATGTAGAAATTGGGTTCCTTCCCCATTGTATTTAGATGAATCTCATAGGAAAATTAAGCATATACACATATTATCACCACTTATTAACACCTCTCTCTCTCTCTTGTATGTGTGTCATATATGTGGAAAATAATATGTGTAACAAGTTTAAAAAATTTGTGGAAAATTAAACATGAAGAAATTTGTGCCATTATTATTTAATAAAAGAGCATATACTTGGTTGGTGGATTGAAATTCGACATCTCTTTAGATAAATCTACCATATTATAAATGGAGGCTTCCAAGGTGTCAATTCTTTCACTATAATCTATAGTGGTGAGTTGGAAAATCTTTTTTAAATTTTGAAGATGGCTTGTACTATACATATCACTATTGTGAACTCGAGACTTTTATAGGTTTGTCTTATCTCTTTGTCCTTTATAACCCTCATTTTTTTTTCATGGCTCATTTTTAATTTATGAACCTTATCTTGATCAAATCTGTAATCAAGGGTTTGAGATTAAGATTCTTAAATTTGTTTATAAAGGTTAGATGGGAATGTTCTCCTTTAAGAAGTTTTGAAGTCAGATTTTTTTGTAGCCAACATGCTTTGTTTCCTTGTCTAGTTTGTAGTATTGAAATGTATTGAGAGGTATGCAATTGGAAACTTATCGATGATTAATTATGGTTGAACAATGTACGATTGAAATCTATGTAAGTTTGATATCTAATATCTCTACTTCCTGTGGTCTTGTTGATATTGCTTTGAAAATAATGGCTTTATGCACATTTTGATTTATGGAAATAAATTTCTCTTGAATGAAAATGCCCCTTTTGATAGTTGACTTAGAGATATGTAGAGAAATTGTAATTGGAAATATGTTATTTTCTCTTGTTGTTATGTTTAGAATTGTTGTAGATGATGCAATATGCTAGTTAATGTAGATTATTGTTTTCATTGTTCTTGCAATAGTTTGTTTGATGGTAGTTGATGCAATCTATAGAGGAACACTTAGCCCTTTCAAATTTGATAAGCTTTGAAAATTGATGTATGCAAAAATGGAACCATGGAGTAAAATTGAATACATAGTCTTGAATAAAGTTTTGATTGCATGTGGATATTCTTTGAGCTTGAGTTGAATGATGATTTTCCAAAGTTGATGTAGTGTTATAACGCTAAATTTACCTACTTATTCATACATGGCATTGGCCTTTCTACTTTCACAATTATCCAATTCATTGTTGAGGAACTCTATTTACAAAACCATTTTTTGGAGCATGTATGTGCCTTGCTGCACTACTTCCCGCATACATACACTATTTGCATGCTATAAATACTATTTACATACGCTAAATGCATACTAAACAACCTGCTTTTACCTCCAAAAGTTGCAAAAAATAAAAAAGTTGTAAGGAATTTGACGGAGTTAACGAGATCTTTTTCCCAACCAATTTACCTGTTGTATCCCATCCCCAAACCGAATAACTGTCCTTTTGTCATATCAAGAATTAGAATGATGAAACTCTGCCCAAATCCCTTTCCCTCCTTGCCCAAGTATTTGCAACCTTTTTTCAATTCTTTCCTCAAAATTCCATCTCTATCCCTTTCTCCCATACAATCCCTTCCCTTCCCTTGAAGTGATCAACTGATTGTGAGAGAAAGAATTTGGAAGGTGGACTTGGAGCAACATTAAGAGGATCCCAGACTAGGTTCACGGAGCATTGACCTACAAAGGTTGTAATTTTTTATCTTTCGACTTGAATAAAATAATATTTTTCCTGTCCCAAATGATATATTTATGTCTTTCGTTTCATTTATGCATAATTATTTATATCTAACCCTAATTGATGAGTAGAAATATAATATTTGTAGCATTGTTTTCCGAAGTGTTGATGAAGGTCAAATTTGGGAGGATACTTGCAACCTGGGAAGCTACAAAGCTGGAGGAGGTCAACATTGAACGTTTGGACCAAAGGAACTACTTCTGAATTACTCTTCTATCGCTTTCCGTTCATCTATTTGGAGTGTTTGGGATAGTTTAGAAATTATATTATCTTTTATGGGAGTTCATATTTATGTCTATACTTTGAACCCTAGTATAGTAATAGGGGGTTTTTCCCGCTAGATGAATTGGTGACGCAACTGGGGAGCCTCTCTAGGGTTTAGAGGGAGGTTTTTGGGTTTTAATTGGCTTATTTATTTCCTTTTGAGTTTTATCAAGTTCACTGAGTCTATTAAGGATATCTGGTCACCTGCAAGGTGCCTACCATTTTTCCCTACCCAATCAGTCTTTCTAATCTTTTTCTTTTAAAAAAGTCTCAGAGGTGTACACGCTCTTCTTTGGCTCAACCCACGTACATACGTTCCCTGCACGATGGATATCACACATACATACATAGGTTATTGTTGCAATAGCCTACGTCTCTGTGTCTTGAAAATGTTTTTTAAAAAGTGAAGTTTTTCTCTTTCCTGACTGAAGCTTTAGGCTTCGCAAGGATTTCTTGGACCTTATAGAGTCTCTATTTTTGGCCTTATCTTGGGTTAAAGATTCATTGTCAACTTGTTTCTTTATTTTCTTTTGTTTTCCATAGAGTTTTAGAGTGAACTTTCAAGTTTTAGATCCTCCTTTGGTTTATTTTTTTGAATCCCTGTGTTTACGTAGTTGATCTAGAGTCTCTGCTAATCTTGGGTTCTGTTTTCTTTGTTTCCTGTTTCTTTCTTTGAAAAACAAAAAAATATTTTTTACTTTGGCTTTTCTTGATAAAGTAGTTCAAAAAATCAAAAAGATTTTTTCTTGCATTTAGTTTGGTAACTTAGCCTAGGTTGTTTGTTTGCAGATGAAAAGAGTCACAGTTTCAAAGTTCTTTCTTTCTTTCCTGGAAATACAAGTAGTTTTTCTTAGTCAAACTAAAGAACTTTTTAGGAAACTTTCAATTATAAGATCTTGAAACATTAATTTGAAAAGTTGAAGTTTACAAAGAGTTTTTCAATCTTTTGTTCTACATTTGAAGTATCTTTTTCTTTTAAATGATCTAAAGTTCTCTTCATTTTTAGTCTCTTCCAAACACCATTAGTTGCACGACCACATACTTTGTGTAAATCAATCCTTAAAATTAACGCTTAACTTAAAATATATTAGACTTTCTATTTGTAGGGTTCACAGACTAGTTTAGGCTTTTAGGGCCTTGAAATAGGTGTGAAGAGGAAACTCTTCAAGGAGATTTAAAATAAACATTGTAGTCTAAGATACAGAGTGTCTAAAGTCTAGTGTTGTAAGAGTTAGCTGATACCCCCCTCTAACACAGGGGATAAACACGAGGTCATGTGAGGAAAGGTAGAGGAGATAACCCCTCCAAAGTCGGACCAAATGTAGTGGGGATTGTATATTGAGGGTCTTTCTTGGGAGTAATACTAATCACATTTTACTATGGAGCCTCGTGGACCTTGGATCCATTAGAGATCCTCAATTGTATTTTGGAACAATTGATTTTGGAACTCTTGAAGGGATTCAGACTTGTTATCCTGCTCATTACGATCAACCCGATTGTTGACTGTACCCACCTGGTGACTGACTCGGAGTTGGAAACTTAGTTTCCTATTTATTAAGAACTTACACATGTGAATATGGTGGTATACCATGGTACCTAGGGTAGACGTTGGATTGCTCTTCATAGAGTATACCCGAAGGGTGATTCCGTGTTTGAGCTACACTTACACCAGTTAGTTTCTCTAGTGTCAATTGGAGTAACTGTCCTTCCCACTAGTTAGTGATATGCTTGATTTATATTTAGGAAATTTTATTGTGTGCTCTGTGTTCCACGCTAGTAAAACCTTACTATGTGGGTTGATAATTTCACAAAATGGAAGATCAATAACTCTACTAGTTGCAAAGGCTTCAAGGTCTGTCACTGATTACTTTGGAGCCACCTCCGCCACCATTGAGGCGAAGACTTGATCATGAAGGATCGTTCGAAGCGACCATGCCATAGGAAATTGTACCCAAGCCTTCTCCGAGAGTAGACTTTCTAGAACCAGAGGAATCTATCGTTTCTAAACTCGAGACCGAAGGTTTTAGACCAACAAATCCTTTTATCATCGACTTGTCGACACCGCTTCTAACCAGGTTCTCCCTCTCGAGGTGACATCTTTTGAACGCTAGTTTATTCGACAAGCGGTGGTAGAAGAAAATGATGCTACTTTGTGAGGGAGTCCTCATACTCCTGCTATGGCTACAACTAGAGGGGGCGATGTACCTCCTCCCCCACCTTCACCTATCAGGACCACAACTGTCCCAACACCCATGACTTTGGGAAATGGTCTGATTCCTTTGACGACTTTAAACACTATTCCATTCACTCATAATGTGATAGGCACTCCCTTCTCATATGGGATACCTAGATTTGACTCGAATTCAATTCTTACTTACACTACTTTATAGACCATGGGTCTGGGGGCAGGGAGCTCTAACTCTCCTTCACAGGGATCAACCGCAGGCACTACTACCCATTCAATGTTATTCCTTACAGTGGGGGTCATATACTTCCTCCGTCCCCTTCACTCGGTGGCACGTTTCAATAGCTGATTAGGTCTGATGCTAACTATATATTGTTTAGTGGAGGCAGTTTGGGACCTTCATTCTACTCGACGCCGATGGGATCTATGATGTTCTCTTTGTTTGGTGCATTTGGGAACAACAATTTTTCTTCGTCTTCTTTCTTGACTGGGGGAAAACCTAACTTTGGTCAACAAAACCACGTGGAAGGTACCATTCCTTCCCAGGGAGAGACAATTGGACTATACTCCACATAGGGTCTTTGGAATCCTTGGCAGGGCTCATTTCCATGGAAAGGGATGTCGGTTGGGGGTAACCCTTTCCATACTCATTGGAACCGTGGGAAAGGTTCAATATCTATGCCAGGAGGACCGGTCGGGGGAATCCCCAACTAGGGTCCTTGGAACGTTGGCACATGGAGCAATCCCTATGCAGGATATGTCATCTAATTTTGTGAGTCAGTCGATGATGCAACAATAGATGTGATTTCCTTTTCCTGGTCAAGGCCACATTTCTACAAAAACCCTGGCCAATAGTACAAATTTTCCTAGCAACCTGGTGCTAGTCAAAATCCAGGTCCCTCTTTTCATGTAAATACTCTATAGCCAAAACCACCTTTTCTGGAAACCTTGCATTTGCCAAACTTATCAATATTGTTAAATGACCCGATCTGTCATGATCCGTGTTGGCCCCCCATGCCAACTAAATTTCTTTCGGATATTCCAAAGTTTGAGGGTAATTCTGGTGAAGATCCAGGTGATCACATGACTACCTTTAACTTGTGGTGCTCATCGAACTCGTTGGAAGATGACTCCATTCAGTTGCACATTTTTCAATGCACTCTTATAGGGGGTGCAATGAAGTGGTATATCGAGCTCAACAACTTGAAGTACTCTTACTTTAACGACCTGGCTATGATTTTCTTGAACCATTTCCAGTTTCCAGTGAGATACAATGCCGGTACTGAGCTGGTGGCCAATTTCGAGCAAACAAAAGTTGACCATATCTTGGATAAGATTAGAGAGTGGCCGTGAAGAAAGAGCTTGATTAAGGTCAAGGTCGCTCCTGTGTTCTTGCTTGAGTGGTTCTTGAAGTCTTTGGTTCCTTGTGTGTCCAAAGATGTAGCAACATCCGAGGTGTTTTCTAAGGAAGAGGCTATTACGAGAGCCCAACAACTATAACGGATTTACTCTAAGTCTAACATGTTTTACGATATCTTACACAATGCACCATGATAAAATCTCGATAAGGCCAAAGAAAAGTTTAGGCCCCACATTGATGGCATAGTGGGATCAACACAAACAAATTCCACATATTTGTTGTCTAATCAATTACATCAATTATCTATTCAACATATTGTGGCCATCCAGACTCCTAGTTCGGATGGCCCTGCAACCAAGACGTCATATGTACACAGTGTGCAATAGAAAACTCCCATGGCCAACCAACAGACCGAGGGAAATAATAAATAGAGAAATAATAAGGGTAAAGGGGATAAAAAGGCTTCTAACAATGATGGTGAGGGAAAAACTGAGAAGAGGAAGGTGAAGTATCTATGTAAAATTTTCACGGATGACCACTTAAGTCACATGTTCCCTCGGCTTGTGGAAGCCAAAAAATTACCAGCACAACAACAGACTGTTGCGTTGATAAACCCTTTTCCACAAGGGAAAAATATGGCTCAGGTTTCTACACCCATGAGTGCCGATGAGGGTATTCAAGGACCCCCCATGCCTATTCCAAAAAACCTAGCCGTGAACGTATACATGATGAATGACGATGCTCATTTATCAACCAGGACTCATTACTACAGAACACCAAAATCTGTTGAGAAGGGAAAGGAGGTCTCCAATCCATTGAATCCTCTCCAAATTGAGAAGACAGTGAGGGAGACAATGACTCACATAATTAAATGTGAGTTTAATAAGGATTCCCATAAACTAAACGTGAGGGCTACTCAGAACTACTCTATCATGGAGGATCTAGCACAAACCCCTTGTGCAATGTTTTCTCTAGAGGTTCTCTAGAGTTTCCCTTCACAGCGAAAATATCTATTGTCCACCTTGGGAGCGACAGAAACAAGTAACTCATGAATGATCGTCTTTGATCCAACCGACCTTAAACGTCGTCTTCCTCACCATGTGACCTTTTAGATAGTAGTGGCATACACCATGAAATCGTTGACATGAAACATTTTTCGTATGGTGGTCGATGAAGGCGTCTCAACTTGCGTGATGTCATTGGCATGTTGTAAGGCCATTGGCTATACTGAGTTGTCTCTGTCGCCTACGTTTCTTACGGCTTTTGAATGTCGATCATTCCGACCACATGGTATAATTCCTTCTTTCCCCATGCAGTTAGAGGTTAAAAATGTGTGCATCGAGGTTAAAGGTGTCTATGTGCCTCTCGACTACAATGTTTTGTTAGGACAGAGTTGGACTTACACAATGCACGCGGTTTTATACACTATTTTCCAGGTCTTATGATTTTTTCACGAGGGCCAGATTATAACCGTCGACCAGTTGTTCTTCTCTCATCCCGAACCTTCATTAGGGGCTTTCATGGTCTCGATGAATGATAACTCGCAACTTGACACTCTCAACTTAGGTGTCATATTGTTTCTGTCATTGATGGGAAATTTTTATTATATGCCACCTTCCAATGATGTAAGGTTTATTTTTTCTATTCCCGACCAGCCGAGGGATGCAATTTTTCAAGTGTCATCTTTTAAAAAAAGCTACTTTCATGACCCGTGGAATTTACATTACCCATTGTCTTCGATGTAAGGTATATGGCACCTTGGCATAGCCATGCCCTTATCCACGAATGAAGTTGCGTACAACATTGTTCAACAAGCCTCGACTAACCCCGATCTGGCTTCCCCAGAGGAGATAGATCCAGTTCCCAAGCCTAATTGGGCTCAAGACTCTCTCACCACTCAATATCCTTTAGACTTAGTATTTCCCTCCGACGAGGCGATTCTAGAGGCAATGACTGGTCCTGACAGACCTTGGGATGATCTTCACAACAGATATTATTTTCTTCCCAAGGTTAGGAGAATAGAGGAAAGAGAGTTTTTTTTTACCATGAATGGAGATATCCCTTGTCCTATCAACCCTTTGGCTATGCACAAACTATACAATGAGGGAAACAAGGCAAGTATTGTTGCAATGATTCCTATCGACATCTCCAGAACCCTTGACATTGTGGAGAATGTCTTCATTGAAGGAAATTTCTACCCTGAATAGATCAAAATTTACACCGAGTTG
Source organism: Picea engelmannii (assembly GCA_009831015.1). Classification (NCBI taxonomy): domain Eukaryota; kingdom Viridiplantae; phylum Streptophyta; class Pinopsida; order Pinales; family Pinaceae; genus Picea; species Picea engelmannii. Next base: position 479,095 of record ML779091.1, on the reverse strand, counting down.
TTTAAGGTGTTCAACGATGTGATTTTTTGGTCTTACGAGGAGATGCCATGCATTGACCCCAAAATTGTTGAACATGAAATCACGACTTATCCTGATGTCAAACTGGTACGACAGAAGCTTCATCCGGTTAATCCTCGAAAAACAGTGGTGATAAAGGTAGAAGTAGAGAAAATTATCAAAGATGGTTTCATATAACCCATACAATTGACAGAATGGGTATCAAACCCGGTTCCTATCAACAAGAAATAGGGCATGATTTGCATTTGTATGGATTTCTATGATTTGAACAAAGGTTACCCGAAAGACAATTTTTCAACCTCGTTTATTGATCAGATTGTCGATGAGTGTACGTGTTGCGAATTATTTTCTTTCATGGATGTTTTTTAAGGATAAAATCAAATTCAAATCAAACCCGAGGACCAACATAAAACGACTTTTATTTGTCCTGGGGGTAACTTCGCATATCTAAAGATGCCTTTTGTCCTGAAGAATCCTAGAGCTACCTTTTCAGCGAGCTATGTCGTTCTCTTTTCATGACCTCAAACACATAGTCGAGGTGTACATGGATGATCTAGTATCACATTCTCGCAAGAGATCCGATCATCCCACACATTTACGACTAATATTTGAGTGATTTCGCTACTATCAGATTCGCTTGAATCCAAATAAGTAAATTTTTTGTGTGACATTGGGTCATTTATTAGGTTTCATCGTGTCAACAACAAGGATCATGGTCGATGATCTTAAGGTTGAGGCAATAGTGCAATTTCCTCCCCCATTCACAATACCCAAGCTTCAGAGCTTATAGCAGAAAAAGATTTTTCATCTGTGTTTTGTCGCTAATTATGTCGAGATCACTAAAGGGTTCATGCATCTTTTGAAAAAATGGATCCCATTCTGTTGGGATGAAACAGTTCAACGCTCTTTTGAAGCATTGAAACATACCCTGACATCTTCCCCTCTACTCCGAACTCCTGATTATAACAAATATTTCTTGTTTTATTTTTTTGCTGCAGAGTTGACCATCGACATGGCCCTCATCTAGGAGGATGACATGCTCGAAGATAATGCTATCGATTATCTTAGATGAGGCCTAGTTGGACCAGAACTAAACTACTCTCATGTTGAGAAAATTGCTTTGGAGGTTGTTCACGTTGTCCAACGGTTCCGTCACTATATATTAATTCGCAAGATCACCATCATTGTCATCATCAAATGTTTCCAATATGGGTAAACACGACGGACCATTGGTGGAAATATTAGTAGATGGACAATTGTCCTATAAGAGTTTGAATTGGATTTTGTATCTGTGAAATATAAAAAGTCATTGGTCTTTGCCGAATTAATTTCAGAGCTACCGGTCAAATATGGAGATATTATACCCGAAGAGTCACCTATCAATGAAGATATTTTTCTAATTGCATCTTGGGACCCCTCGTGTGGAGATATACTTGTGTATCTTCAGAATTTGGAGTGCCCCACTTTTTCTTCTCATGATGAGCGTCGATGAATACAACACCAAGCGCAAAATTATCTCATCCTTGATGACGCTTTGTATCATCGAGGTGTAGATTGCATTCTTTGACAATGTATTACCCATGAAGAAGTAGAGCTCATTTTGAATGAATGTTCTAATGGAGCATGTGGCGGTCATCTGTCTGGGTTGGAAACAACCAAAAATATTATTCACGTAGGATACTTTTGGCCCTCATTAATCAAATATTGTGTGGAGGTGGTCAAGAAGTGTCACCCATGCCAGATCTTTTGTTGGAAGATGTGGGCACACACTTCTCTCATGTTTCCAGTCATTGCTGTCGGTCCTTTCACCAAGTGGGGAGTTGATTTCACTAAATCCCACCCAGATTCTTCCAGGGGGCATCACTATATCATTGTAGCAGTAGACTACTTTACGAAGTGGTTCAAAGCTATGCTGACATTTAACAATGACAGAGAAACCACTTCCCTTTTTGTTTTCGATAAGATAGTCACAAGATTCGGTATCCCGAAGGATATTGTCACTAACCATAGCAATCACTTCCAGAATAAAATTATGACTGAGTTAACATCAAATCTTGTTTTTAAACATGAACATTTGTCACCCTATTAACCACAAGCAAATGGTCAGGTTGAAGATGTGAATAAATTTCTCAATACTATTCTTCAGCGGATGATCAATTTAGCCAAGTAAAATTGGAATTTGATGTTATATTCTGCATTGGGGTCCTATCAAACTTCTGTAAATACTGCTACCATTGTTTCACCTTTTCAACTCGTCAACGGGATGGAAGAAGTCTTACCCATTGAGTGTCAAATCTCTTCTTTAAAGTTCGCAGTGGAACTAGTGCCTGGCACTGCATTACTTGAGGAACGCCTTCTATATATCAAGCAGCTCTATGAGAAACGTCCTGATGTAGCCTTGGCTAACAAGGCTCATAAGAAACAAGTAAAGTGTCAATATGATAGTCCTATTTTCCCTCATATTTTCTCCAAAGGCGATCTTGTCCTGGTCTATGATCAAAACAAATATCTCCTGGGGGAAGGAAAGTTCAAACCCATGTGGTTCAGACCTTTCATTGTGAAGAGGTATTAGAGAAGGGTGCTTACCATCTGGTTGATTTTGAGGGAAATTCCTTAGTAGAGCCTAGAAATGGGCTCTACCTCAATAAGTACAACTCTTAGGTTGGTCACCTGGGTGGCTTCTTCTATATATGTATAGTATCTTATGCATTTTTGTCTTTTTGTTTTATGGACTTGTAGTTATTTATGTCTTCTTTTTCACTATGGCAGATGTCAAGTGAATCAAAGGTTTACTTTGGGTTCACGGATGAAACACTCGGAGGCTTGATTCCGCAACTTGGGTGATCTTCACACCTAGAGGCTAGTTTCTATCTTCCAGAGGTATTTGTCTAGGAGACACAACTAATAATGTTTTCGAGTACAATGCAGTGATAGAATTTCTATGTCATGCTTTGTCACATGGTGTTTGTTACACCTCAAAATTACTCACTTCAAAAGTGTCGCACATCATTACGAGTGTTGTAAGTGTCACATCTTGTCTGCAAGTGTCACATCTCGACTATAAGTGTTGCAAGTGTAAAAAAACATCATACTGTCATATTGCATATGTCATGCCTCTACCAACATCATGAAGACATTTAAGACACCTCAAAGCATGGTTTGGAAGAAGAGAAATCACTCGATAGGAAGTAGAATCCTTTTTCCATGGAAAAAACACTCAAAAATGGAATTTTAGAGAGGACCGCTCCCCTACCCATTGTCAGGGAGTGCTGGCGCTCCATGACCTTATTTGGGGGAGTTCTTGAGTGCCTTGTGCATCCTTTTGGGGGAGCGCTACCATTTTTTTGGTAAATTCTAGGTTTGTTGAGGCAAATAAGGGAAGAATCCCTCAACTCCTAAAGGTAGTTGGATTCTAATAGATGGTCAAGGCATGATCTTAGGGAATATCCTCAACTGAAGGAGAGGAATCCTCAACTTATCCCAAATATCTCTCAAGTGGTTGGGCCTCTCCAAGGTTATATAAGGAGGCCTTCTCATGGTGAAAGGTACATGGAAAAGATTGGAGATGTGAAACTTATGATCTCATGAGTGAGATGTCATCAAAGCAATCAGTGGAGATTGATTGAGAAAAGGGGTTGGGCAATGAGAACTGGAAGAGGCTGCACCTTCATTCAAAGGATTGTAAATGTTTTTAGTTGTTCTCATTAAATAATCAATGCTTGGCCTGTTTCTTTCAAACTTGTTCTTGTTCCATATGAGTTTGTCTACAGTAGATGGATCTATGATTGAGATAATATTAGTAGAGTAGGAAGTCCATTGTATCTTTGTTTGTCTTACAGGATATATCAAGGAGCTCAGGATCGAAGCTCAACCATGACTTTGCAAGTACAGATGTCGCTAATAAGGTACATATATTTCTCCTTTTCTTTCATTCATTAGCTTTATAGGATATAAAAGGAAGTTAGTGTCCATGTTAAGCACTTTTTTGTCTTGGTCTTAGGAGTCTAGAGACCAAGAGGGAATCCACTTGTCCGCAGGGGGATTCACCTACAACATAAATTGGCGACTCCACTGGGGAGGAGCTATGATTTTTGTTTCCATTCCCATATCTTGTTTTGGCCCTTTTACCACTGATTTGATCTTCTCCACATTGTATTTTTATTCTTAGATTTGTTTGATTGGATCTTTATGTCATCAGGATCACCCTGATTGACTGAATTTCCTTCAGTTTTTGAGTTTTTGGACATTTTTCTGAGTTTTTGGAGAAGAGAGCTCCCCCCCTATTGCTGTTAGAGTGCTAGCACTTCCTTGTAGCCTTACACAGAGTGCTAGAACACTCTGGTTCCCCTTACACCAAAGTGCTACCCCATTTTTGTGAGAAATTCTCCATAATTTTCATCTTCTGAAGCTATTTGTGGGTTTTGGCATTTTCTCAGGGTCCCATAATCTCAGTCCATCTTGATATTGGCTTTCAAACACCCTTATTTATGAGAATTCATCCTCTTCTGTTTGGGATTTTGACATCTTCTTTCCTTGCCTTGAAGCCACTCTTTGTCTTTGCTGACCTAGAGTTAACTTGTTGTTTTCTTCTCCTTTATCTGACTGAGTGAAAATTTTTGTGAGGAAATCCAAAGGTCCGTGAACTTTTAATTTGATATTTGAGGTCAAATTTCCATCATTTCTCTTTTGTTTGAGGTTTTTGGTTCTTGTTTGCAATTTGGTTATCTTTGTCCTTCTTGTCTATTTTACGACAATAGTGTATTTTTTGTTTTATGTGAAGTTTTCTTCTGATTGTTTAATATTGAAGTCCGGTTGACATTTAGAAGTCTTTCATTTGATTATCATTCACATATACACAAAAGGACATATTTTAGTGATTGGTTTGGATGTTAGAAGGCATTTCTGAAATTTTTAGCATCGCATCGGATTTGAGTGAGAAACAAATTGATTGAGGACATTGCATATTAGTGTTTGATAGTGAAAACAACTTTCTCTCTTTCCCTTAAATAGACATTCATCGAAAGAAACTATTTCTTATCATTTTATTGTGCATATATTTTGGGAATTGAGTCATCATACCATCAGTTTCATTGTCATACACCCTTTGAGTAAAGAACAGCCATAAAATCAACGCTAATTAAAAATTATCTAGAACATTTTTGTTTTTAGGATCTTCCACCAACATTAAAATAGGATTATCACTTTGGATTAGGCTGTGAGTGCAACTCTCCAAGGTTTTCAAAATGAACATTAGCATCCTGAGATAGGGAGAGTCAAATCCAATTGACGTATAGGCTTTCTGGGATCCCCCTCTCACATAGGGGTTACACACGAGGTCGCATTTGAGTGAGTTACGAATATTATCCATCCGTGGTTCAACTGTTTGTAGTGGTTGGATTGTATATTGGGGGTCACTTGAAGGTATAGTCACGATTATGTGTGGGAGCCTCTTGAGTTGATTTCAGACTTGTTATCCTACCCATACATTCAGATCAGACTATTGATTGTACCCGCCCAAGGGATGACTGCGAGTTGGTGTCCGTAGTTGCCATAATACTTAGGTACTTACATGAGGTGACAGTGAAGGGAAGTCTCACTGTACCTAGGATAGACATTGGTCAAACTCACTCAGACTCATTGGAGGGTAAATCCACAATTACTGTGTGGAAGCTTGCACCAAGGTGAAAGTCTATTAAGCAGGTCACCATTGTAATTGTTCCACCATATCCTAGCCCCTTCTTGACTTGATAACGCGACGTTGGGTTTCATCACCAACTAGTATGATCATCGAGAGAAGTTTTGTTTGCTTGGTTTTGATTCCTAGATTTTATTAGCGTATGCTGTTTCTTTTTGTTAGTTGGCCCTAGATTTTCAATGTGTACTATTATTCTCCAAAATTGAGCCTGTAGATGATAAAGGTCTTCGCCGATCATGTAGGATGCAAGGGATGCCTCTAAAAGGCTACCAACCCTTACCTTCTAACCCTCCAGAAGACAAATACCATGGAGAGGTAGAAAATCAATCTGACACTGGGAGTGTTGTTGATCCTCCGTTAGATAACTCATAAGGCACTTTGGTTATGGTTGAGAATAATACTCCTCGCACTACATCTATGTTGGTAACCCCTCTCGAACCACTTTTTCTTCATTTAGACTCCCTTGGGAACATCATAGACGAAGAGGTCCCACAGTTACCTGTGAGAGCTTTTACTGAGACATATATCGGATCCACAGAACCAACCTTCGGTGATGAGTATAGGACTCCTGTTCGTCCTACCACTGTAGTAGATACAAATCCCACACCTTCTCATTCTGTATGGAGGACTTCATCAGGACGCGATCTCTATGAGAATTTTGAGTCCTTTCGACAACCCTTTAATCCTCATGACCCTCCTGTTGAAAGTGGACCATCTGGAAAAAATATGAATCACCCCATCGATCAGGTCATTAACCCTATTGTTGTGTCAACACAATTCTATCCTAATGGTGGACTCATCACTTCTACTTATTCCCAGGGAACTTCTATCCCTCCCTCTGCTTTTACGAACTTCCACTCTACAGCTCCACATCTTCTGCACGATCTTGCTGGGACATCTTTTCACCCAAGAATGCAGACCCTTGCTAACCAAATACAACGGACTAGAGGGAAACCACCATCTAGCAAGATTGTATCTCTTGGAAGACCACCATCCTATGGTGGGCCTACCCCTCCTGGGGTACAACCCCCTTTTCATGTTCTTCTCGGAGGGAAACCTCCCTTTGCCAGTCATACCCTGGTCGTTAATCCACCGCTAGCAGGGGGGCAACCTTCGTCTGCTAGAAACCCTTCACAATCCTGGGGAGTATCTTCCGGAGGCACATTTACCCAACCCCATGTTGGGGGGAAATTATATCATAACCCACAAGGAGGAGTATCAAATCCTGTTCCTTCCAGATTGTCTTATGGAGAACCTTATCTGGGTGACATCCCAAAAACCACCTGGATTCTTCAAGGACAACAACCTTATCCTCCCCATGGGTCTAATCTGTATCCGCCTCTGGGATCTACTCCTTACCCTCCTCAAGGGCACAATTTTCATCCTCTTTTTGGGAAAACAAATCACCCAGCTTATAATTCTCATAACCCATCGGGTTATGCAAATGTTTCTCAGCCATCATCGAATCCTGTTTATCCTGGTCAACAAGAACCATATGTAGGAGAATCTACTGGTTGAAACTATCCACCTAACCCAGTTTATGGTCCTAATGGTGTTCCTATGCCACACTAGTATCATCCGAAAATTAATCGACATATACCTTTCCTTGTGACTCTGGATCTCCCAGACTTGTTTTGATTAACTAATGATCCTATTTTTCATTCACCAGTTTGGCCAGTTATTCTAGCTAAACTTCCTTCTGATATTCTGAAATTTGACGGAAAATCTGGCGAAGATCCAAACAACCATGTGATGAATTTCCATTTGTGGTGTTCATCAAACTCCCTCATGGATGATTCTATATGTTTGCGTCTTTTCCAGCGAACAGTTGCTGGCTCTGCAACAAAATGGTATATTGAACTACCACGTGCTTCTTTTCATGATTTCAACTCCCTTTCCAAGTATTTCCTCACGCACTTTCAACTACCTATTTGCTACGAGACGGGTACTGAACTCTTGACCTCCCTTTGTCAAACTGACTCCGTGCATATCTCTGACCATATTCATGAGTGGAGATGATGATGAAGGATGATGAAGGTAATCATTCCTGACATATTATTGGCAGAATGGTTTACTAAATCACTTTTACCCTCGATCGCTCGCGATGTTTCTATGGGTGGCGCGATCACCAAGGAAGAAAACATTGCTCAAGCTCAGTACTTATATTTGGTTTATTCACAATCTAGTACTTTTTATGATTTGCTTTTGAATGCTGCTCGAGCTAATACTGATCCATCCAAGCCGTCATCCTCATCTCATGCATACGGTGTTATCGGATCTGTCAAAATGCAATCTACCTCCCAATCGACCAGACTCTCCTCTCCCTCCCCCCAAACTCAGATATCTGAGGTGAATGCAGTTCAATATTCCCCTTCACAACAATCCAGAGGTAAGAAGAAGACAAAAAATAAATAAAAAAATACTAATAACAATGAACAACCAAAAAATCAAGCTCATACACCTGCTACTGAAAAGAAGACACAACGGAAACTAAAATTCCCGTGTATCATTTGTGGTGACGATCATTACACTCAATACTGTCCACATCGCAATGAAGTGGCCAAACTGGGAAATTCACAACCCACTGTGCTTACTCAACCTTTTCCACAGTAACAATCTATGGTTTCTCAAACCCCCTCTGCTGGGGGTAGTTCTAGACAACCTCATGATGAGGCCTCAATGAGTGCACATATTTATATGTTTAATGGGATTAATTTGACTACTCTCTCTAAGACATACAACATACCAGGTAACCTTGACAAAGGAAAAGACACTAATGGTATCGGTACTTTAGCAGATCCATCTTCATCCTCCGTTAGTCCTCCATCGGTTAATCCTGAGTCTAGACCACTTCAGATTGAGAAACCTATGATCGACTCTATATTATGCGCTCCTAAGAGCACTATCCGCAAAGCTACCTTTAATCCTAGTTCACGTGTCGCCCAGAACTACAACATTGTTGAAGATTTGGATCAAGCACCGTGTGTTATGTCTGCATTAGAATTTCTACAACACTGCCCCATTCAACGTAGAACGCTCTTGGCTGCTATTGGCATTGTTTATCCTGAGTCGTCCAACCATATCATGTTTAACCTGGACAATTATGCGTCTTGACTCTCCCACCAACTTGCTTTCCAAGTTGATATTGTTGTTCACAATCAACAAATCCACTGAACTATTCTGGATGAGGGAGCCTCAAATTGTGTCATGTCTTTAGCGTGTTGGAAAGTTTTAAAATCACCCTCACTTAACAAATCCCCAATGATGTTACGTGCCTTCGATGGGCGAGGTTTCCGTCCCCATGGGCTTTTATAGTCCCTGCCCATCCAATTGGGTGGAAAAACTGTCACTGTTGATGTTGAGGTAGTCAATGCTCCCCTCAATTACAATTTGTTACTTGGAAGAAGTTGGTTTTATGCTATGACTGCCATTTACTCATCGGTATTTTGATGTGTACAATTTCCTCATCAGGGAAAAATTGTCACAGTTGATCAGTTGGATTTCTGCACGATCGATGCTCACGCTCCTGCTACCAACAATATTCCTTTCTTGGGAGACCACAATATCACATATGAAAGCATTGGTGTTGGCTTACTGAAAGATTCTAGCCTCATGGGTACCTTCCCTACACCACTTCCACTGACTACACATCATATTTCCACCATCAATATGATTTCAACCATGGCTTATCAATCTTTGGAATCATCTGACCCTTGGATTGTACCTAGTTTGTTGGAATTCGATGCACTAGGTGATCCCATACAACTTAGTCCAACCGAAACATTATACGTTTCTATCCAATCCGCTTCCCCCCTCGTCGGATGACCAACATCTATTGGCACCTGATAGTTAGTCGATGCCATCATGGTTAAGTTCCTTGTCATCTGCGATCGACTACATTTCCCTAATTTTTCCTTCTGATGAATCTATTAAGGAAATGTTGAGAATTGACAAGCTACCTCAGGATTATAACCAACATCTATCCTTTTTTCTTCCCCCTCGTGAAGAAATTCGGGCAGATATACACTCTATCTCCCCTCCTGCTGTCAATTTTCCATCGTCTCCCATGCTTTCAACTTCCGATGATTTGGATTCGGTAGTTGACATGGTGATCTCTTTGGTAGGGATATTGGAGCCTGATTTCCTTAACCCTGTTGCGACCCTCGACATGTGTTCCTTCCAGAGTGATTTTCTTCCATCTAGTGAATATCTCTTGGAAGCCATTACCAAGTTTTGTCCCTTGACATGGTGTTCTTCTAGAGTGTTATTTTCTTGGAAGCCATAATCAAGTAGAGTCCATGAGCATAGTTTCTCTTCTCTATGGAAAGATCGTTAAAAAAGTGAAACAAAATCTTTGAGCATAGTTTTCCTCTCTGTGGCAAGCTTGTTAAAAAATGAAACAAAAATCTGGGGATGGAACCCGAAGCCTGGAGCATAGTTATTTTTCCTATGTCAATCTTGTTAAAAAATGAAATAGTCACCTCTCTTGAACCTTCATTTCATCCAACCTTATCATTTTTATCCTTCTAGTAGAGAAATTGGTGACAACCTCAAAGTTGATGAATGAATTGAAGCTTGGAGGGTATGTCTCCAGTCTTTGATGATCATTTTGGATTTAATCCCATAGCTTTCAAGCTAGGGGAATACCGAGATTAGTCTTTGTTCTTTCTCGTGCTCGTAAATACATGAGAATGCAACTAGGTAACCTTTTATCTCTTTTTTGGACCTGCATGGATAAACAAAAAAGGAACCCCTTGGGAGTCGTCTTTGAGCTCTTTTCAGACTCTCTATACATGAAAAGATTGCCGAGTGATCTTGCTTCCTTTCCCACTCGTTAAAAGGTTTGAAAGGGAATCTTTCGAGTGATAATTGATCTCTTTTTTGGCCTCGCGAGACTAAGATTACGAAAAAGGACAACATTGGAGTCATCTTTAATTTGTTTTCAGACTCTCTAAATATGAAAAACCACCGAGTTTACCTTCTCTGGACTTGTTAAACAATCATACATTGAAGGGCCCATATGGGATCAAACCCTTACTTCTTCCAGTTCATTAAAAAAAGGAAGAAGGAATTACTGAAGGTGAGTCATATCGAGCATGTGTTACCCTCCTTGAGCTCATTAAATTAAAAAGAGGTACTCGTCTATCTAGATGGGGGGGAAATTGAAAGAAGCAAGCGAATAATTTTTTTGAGAACACTACTAGTAACTCTTACGGTCTCCCTTGAACATGACACTTTGTCTTTGCATGCATTTTAATCTGTTGAACCTCTGCACTGAGCCAATCCTTTGATTTTCTTTTACTCCTTTGAGTCACCTGATGAAAGTCAAAGCATCCACTACATCATCAAGTTTTGGTCCATGTCATGTTTCTGCTATCGTGCCTCATTGTTCAAGGGAAGTGTCTGCCTCGAGAGTCAGCCATCACAAATATCTTTTTTCAATACCCATGTCAGTCTATGTTCATTTAATCCACCAATTATATCTCTGTGTCTGTTTTGTGTCATTGATGGGGGATACATCAAGGCCCTCCTTCGACGAGTCTATTCCTGTCGACTTCAACATATTATCCAGGGACTCAGACTTAGAAACTAGTTAGTACCTTGGGACCTGCATGCCTCAATTGTAGGCCTCCTCATGTCTAACAGTGGGTTTACATCATTGACCTCTGATCGGATGATTCCATGGATGTTCGACTTCAGCTCATCTATTCACATTCATCGGAATGTACTAGAGTACCTTGGGAATCATTGACATCAATGGTGATTTCCCTCGTGCTTGTTAACGGTTTACATCATTGACCGGTAATCAAGTGGTTTCTTCCATGTTCGACATCAAGACATCTATTCACATGGTTAGATTTGTACTACATCAGGATCGGTAAGAATACCCTGGGTTGATTCATGACTCTTATATGTACTTTTCCCAGGTTGTGAAGGAGTTCTCTTTAACTATGACACATATACTATTACATAGATCCACTTTGTATTGGTCGTGGCTATGTCTTGTCATTTCGTAGATCCATTGTGTATTCTTCATGACTATGATCAATTCAGGTCATAAGAGTATAGATCCACATTATATCTGCACTGGCTATACCATTTTTTCAATATAATTATGGATCCGCAGTGTATTTTATGGCGGGCATCACTAAAAAGTCTTTATCACTCAAGCATAGGTATGCCTGCCTTAGGTTTGAAACATGTCATAATATTTGTTTGATGGTTGTGTGCAACTTTTTCCGATTTCTCTGTGTCCATACCCTTGCTCGAAAAAAAGTCTACAAAGTACTTCAATCATCATCGTCTTCTAACTTCATACTTTGGGGGACAATCTATTACACCTCAAAATTACTCACTTCGATAGTGTCGCAAGTTTCGTCATTACGAGTGTTGTAAGTGTCGCATCTTGTCCGCAAGTGTCGCATATTGACTATAAGTGTTGCAAGTGTCAAAAAACATCATACTTCCATATTTCATATGTCATGCCTCTAACGACATCATGAAGACACTTAAGACACCTCAAAGGGTGGTTTGGAAGAAGAGAAATCACTTGACAGGAAGTACAAGCCTTTTTCCATGGAAAAAACACTAAAAAACTGAATTTTGGAGAAGAGCACTCTCCTACCCACTGCCAGGGAGTGCTGGAGCTCACTAAGCACCCTGTGCACCCTTTTGGGGGAGTGCTACCCTTTTTTTGGCAAATTCTGGGTTTGTTGAGGCAAATCAGGGAAGAATCCCTCAACTCCTGAAGGTAGTTGGATTCGAATAGATGGTCAAGGCACGATCTTAGCGAAGATCCTCAACTGAAGGAGAGGAATCCTCAACTTATCCGAAATATCTCTCAAGTGGTTGGGCCTCTCCAAGGTTATATAAGGAGGCCTTCTCATGGTGAAAGGTACATGGAAAAGATTGGAGATGTGAAACTTATGATCTCATGAGTGAGATGTCATCAACAAAATCAGTGGAGATTGATTGAGCAAAGGGGTTGGACAAGGAGAACTGGAAGAGGTTGTTGCACCTTGATTCAAAGGATTGTAAGTGATTTTACTTGTTCTCATTAAATAATCAATGCTTGGCCTGTTTCTTTCAAACTTGTGTTTGTTCCATATGAGTTTGTCTGCAGTAGATGGATCTATGATTGAGCTAATCTCAGTAGAGTAGGAAGTCCATTGTATCTTTGTTTGTCTTACAAGATCTATCAGGGAGATCAGGATCAAAGCTCAACCAGGACTTTGCAAGGACAAACATTGCTAATAAGGTACATATCTTTCTCCTTCTTTTTCATTCATTAGCTTGATAGGATCTAAAACGAAGTCAGTGTCCATGCTAATCACTTTTCTGTCTTGGTCTTAGGAGTCTGTATACCAAGAGGGAATCCACTTTTCCGTAGGGGGATTCACCTACAACAGTGTTTCACACCTTCGGGTTTATCTAGATGCTCAACTGGTTGTGTCCCAGTTAAATGGGGTTTACTGTGTGTATGATCCCACTCTTCACCAACGATTCCTTAGGGTATGTCTCTTAGAACAATCTTTTGATTATATTACTCATGTTCTTGTTCCTAGGATATTTAATCATTTAACTGATACTCTAGCTAATCAAGTTTTAGATTGGCATGTTGCTCACATGTAAAAGTAAAAACACACACATACACATGTAAATACATTTGTAAAAGTGTCATCCATGATACAAAAAATATGTATATAAATNAGTGTCATGAGTACAAAAGTGGGCATGAAACCCTCAAAAGTTATCGATATACATCGATGGGCTTAAGCCCTCAAAATACACAGTACAGAAAGTTCCCTTGGCACATAAGTAGTCTGACGCTATCTAAGGTATAGGCCTATTGGACATACTATAGTGGACAACAACATTCACAAGACACCAGAATAACTAGACCCAAGTTCGGGGCACCCCTACTACATGTGGTTGCATAGCCGGGGGAGATCCTTGATTTCATCCATATGAGCTGCACGAGTGAGAGCAGTGAGGCTCCTCTCCACTCGTCGTAAGACTCTATCAACCTATTTGGTTGGGGTCCTCCCACAAATGTTGGTCCTCCTGTTATTGCTGGTCTTGTGTCTGGTCGAAGATAATGTCGAGTCCTGGCGAAGTCTTCCGGTAGAACAGGTACCACATATGTACATAACATATTCGTTAGTTAGTACTTTGACGCATACATAAAAAGGATATATTTAAAAAATAAAAAATATAATAACTTAAAAGAAATTATTTTAGCTATCTCGCCACAATCCTTGCTAGGGGACACATGCATGTATGGATCTCTAAGGAAGTTAATTCCAGCATAGGGATAGTCCTCTATAACTAGGATTTGATGTGCCCACCAGTCGAAGAATTTTTCGTCAAAGGCCTCTTGGGTCCTTCCTCCATCCTGTCTAGGGAGTAAAACTTTCCACCTGCACAATGTTGGGAAAGAGGCAATATACCCCCATAATGTCTCTATGGGGATGATACTGGGCACCCTCTCGAAGAATAAGGAACATAAAACAGTACCAAACCCAAAGTTCTTGTTTGTACACTTACGACACTATGTGAGTTGTCTCTTCATGCATACTAGCATGGTAGTACTCAAGTCAAAGATGGTTGCCTCCAAACACTGAACTGCACAGTGCATCTATGCACAAGAGGCCTGATGGAGTGTTGTGGATCCAGTAATCTTCCCAATCATGAGTAAAATAACCCATAGAGAGAGGATGGTAATCTTGTGAATTGGAACCTAAGAAACTACTTTCTCGGTACCAACCTCACAGTGTATCATGATATAATCCTCTATGTTGTATGGCCTTGGAGGAAAAGTCCTCAATTTAACTAGTTCCCCTCTCCTAGAGAGGCTGGTCAAGAAGTAAATGTCCTTTATGGTTGGGGTCAATGATAGATCCTCTAGCATGAAGGCCTTTGTGTCAGGATGCCAGTACTATACCAAGTCATTAAGAAACCTCGGTTGTTCCCTCATGAACAGACACTAAAATATTTTCCATACGCATTAAAACCATCACAGGGTCCTCCTCAACCAAGATGCCCATCTCCTCATGTTCCCTCTCTCTCTAGTGCACATACATCCTATCACACATAAAGTTGGAGAGGTTTTAGTTTCTTGTGTTTTATTTTTTTCAAGTCAAAATGAGGTATACATGGGCTATAGTTTACACAGTCGTGTATGTACTCGGCCTATGTATTACTCTGCTAGAGAACATATGAGGGATACCTTTGGACAATCCACGTACACGCAGACATGACCCTTTTTCAAGGGAGCGCGCCTCCCAAACTCAAAATTAAATGCAAAAAATGAAATTAAAAAGTTATAGGGGGGGATTTATACTTACGGTCCAAGTAGGAGGGTTTTTTGTCAATCGTAGCTCCCAAAATTCTCCTTGTTGGCAAAGGGGTTTTTGAATTTTTGTTAATTTCGAAGTTGCAATGGTAAAAATGACCTCTATTTACAGACCTTTTTGGCCCTTTTTTCCCTAATTTGGTCCCCTTTTTCACTTTTCCTACCTTGGTTTCTACTTGAATTCTCTTTTGAGTTATCTTTTGGTCATCCCGGTGGACTCATCCTTATGTTTTGGTGATCTTTTGAGTTGGGTTACAGTCACATCATCCCAAGGTAAAAGTTATTTTTTCGAAATTTGGCATATAAGTTAGGTCTTCACTCCCAACTTTTTGCATATCATTGTCTTTCTGCTTTGTCATAGGATCAACCCCACCAAAAGTGCGACACATAACCTTCTTTCAACTTTGCTACTCTAGAAGTGTCATAATTAGGTGGTAGATCCTACCTCTACATGGATGCCCTAGGAAGATCCTTTGTTGTATTTTGGTGTCCATGCTGTGAGTTTTTACTATAGGCTTGGGAGTCCTTGTTAGTCCTGTCATGATTACATATTGAAGCCTCATTCTTCTTGCTAATCATCATTCTTGGCCTTACCCATGGGGCTCCCTAAATGTGCATGCTTTGTTGTCTTCCAAGCTCGCTTTAAAATTTGATAGCAACATCCAATGAGACAATATTTATTCTTTTCGATCTCGTCTCAATTATTTGAGAAAAGTAGCCCCTTGGAGTCTTCTTTAATCCCTTTTCAGACTCTCTAAAATTGTAAAGATTGTCAATCTATCTTGTTTCCCTTCACACTCGCCAATATAAAATTTAAAGGCACATTTGTCCTACGGTAGTTTACCTCTTTTTCGGTCAAGATGGATAATTTTACAAATAAATGTATGCATTAGGAACTTTGGTTCACTAGAAGAGTATTCTTAGGCATAAGTTTAACCCTTTTTTGGGCCCGAGGGACTAAATTTTCGAAAAAGGAACATTCTCCTTGGTTTTGGTTTATCTCTTTTTCAGATCTTGGAGATTACTTATGAAAAAAGAACCCCCACAGAGTCCATATTTGTGCTCTTTCCAGACTCCCTAAATATGAAAATATCATTGAGTGACATTGTTTGTTCACACTCATTAAAATTGGTCGAGAAGAACATCTACTTGGCATGAGTTTAACCCTTTTTCCAGCCAATAGATTATTTAGGAAAAAGGTACACCTCAAGAGATTTGTCTCACCGAGAGAGTTATCCTCAGTTATATTTTATACTTTTTCGGTCTAAGGAGACTAAACCTATAAAAAGGCAGTGAGTACATAGTTAAGTTCTTTTCAGACTCCTTAAAATTGAAAATATAGCTGAGTGATCTTGTCTTTGTCACACTCCTTAAAACGGTTTTGAAAAGGCGTGATTTCAGTGCAAGTTTATCCCTTTTTCGATCCGATTGGACTAACTGTGAAAACTTTACTACCTAGAGTCTTATTTTTATGTTTTTTCAAACTCTCTAAACGTGAAAAAACCACCAATCTTACCTTATCTGGGCTCGTAAAATTTACATGGAAGGAGTCTTGTTGTGTCATGCTTAATTGCATTGCGGGTATCATCTTTGCATCTTTGGCCTAATGACGGCTCCATGTTTCTCTTAACTGGACCTTTAAATAATTCCTTATATGCAAGCCTTGTGACACTTTTTTCCTCTATGATCTAATGCCTTATCCGATGGAGTAATTTTTCTCGAGTGTCCTTATCTTTTACATGTTTCCTTTCCTTGAGTATCAGTGTGTTGCATGCGATTAGAACCAGTTTTCTTGCTCGTGACACTCGTTCCTCCTTTGTAACGTAGCATTCTTTTATTCTTTTTCAAGCTCATCTAAAAATTGAAAAAGAGAAAAAATAAAATATTCCAAAAGAGGGGATGGAAAATATACATTCTTTTTTCGGCAGCCAAGATAGTCGCCCTTGAACAAAGCACATCCTTCCATTTTTTCGCCAAGCATTGGGATCTAGTATGACCTTAGGAAGCTATTCTCTCTACAGAGAGTGGTGTCCTCCTCCGTTTGGTTACTCTCCCAAACATTGGGAGAGTTTGCAGTGCCTCTTGCATAACAGACTTATGTCAATATTACGCTGCCTGATTCTGATCATATTTCGTACTTTTGTCCAAGGGAAGTTTTATCCAACCTGAATTGGCCTTTCTGCAGTTTGTCTCTTCACTTTCATGAGTTGACCATCCTGTGAGTCCAGTCAAATTCAAAATCAACGAAGTTCTCTGCCTAATCATTGCGATACTACAATAGTTTACCAACCACTTGTTGAAGACCTCGTAGTAGTGATTTTTACACTCTTATTGTTCTCCTACCTGAGTTTTTGAAGATCTTGAAGTTGTTTCTCGAGCTATGGTGTTCTCATATCTAGCCACATGTGTCAATACTTCTTGAAGATGCATATTATATTGTAATTGAATATCATTGAATGATTTTGAGATGTAGATCCATTGTGTATTGCTCGTGGCTACACTTTATATATTTATATGACATGGATATTGAATGTATTTGATTGGAATCCATGATTTAGTTCATCCCAATCATGGGTATGCCCACCTTAGAGAGATAATTGTTGTTTTGGAGATGGCACCTCCCGAACTATGCTCCCAGGCTCACTCCACTTCATGCATTTTCATTGGTAAAGATATTGTAATGCATTTTGGCCAACATTTTCTCTTCTGACCTCACACATTAGGGGGAATCTATTATAGCCCTAAAATTCCATACTTATGCATACATGGCATTGGCCTTTCTACTTGCACAATTTTCCAATTCACTGTTGAGGAACTCTATTTAAAAAAACATTTTTTGGAGCATGTACGCTCTCTGCTGCACTACTTCCCATGTACATACACTATCTGCATGCTAGACATCCCACATACATACTCTATCTGCATACTAAAAAACCCTTGTTTACCTCCCAAAGTTGCAAAAATAAAAAGTTGTAAGTAATTCAGCGGAGTTAACGGGATATTGGAAGTTTCCCAACCAATTGACCTATTGTATCCCATCCCCAAACCAAATAACTATTCTCTTTTCATATAAAAGGAGGTCTTGGGGTCCCATTCCCATATCAAACATTAGAACGGTGAAACTCTGCCGAAATCCCTTTCCCTCCTTGCCCAAGTATTTGCAACCTTTTTTGATTTCTTGCCTCAACATTCGATTTCTAGCCCTTTCTCCCATACAATCCCTTCTGTTCCATTGAAGTGATCAACTGATTGTGAGAGAAGGAATTTGGAAGGTGCGCTTGGAGCAACATTAAGAGGATCCTGAAAGAGGTTCGCGGAGCGTTGACCTATAAAGGTTGTAATTTTCGATCTTTGGATTTGAATAGAAGAATGTTTTTCCTGTCCAAAATGATATATTTATGTCTTTCGTTTGATTTATGCATAATGATTTATATCTAACCCTAATTGATGAGTATAAATATAATATTTGTAGAATTTTTTTTCGAAGTGTTGATGCATGTCATCTTTGGGAGGAGACTTGCAGCCTGGGAAGCTACAAGGATGAGGAGGTCAAGATCGAACATTTGGACCAAAGGTAGTACTTCTTACTTACTCTTGTATTGCTTTTTGTTCATCTATTTGGAGTGTTTGGGGTAGTTTAGGAATTATATTATCTTTTAAAGGAGTTCATAGATCTATCTATACTTTGAACCATGGTATAGTAACAATGGGATTTTCCTGCTAACATGTAGGATTATGCCTGGGTGATTTGTATACCTGCAAAAATGAAAAAGGTCAATTATTTTTCATTGTTTTTTCTTTTATTTTCATTGGGGCATTGGATCCACCACTAGTTTTCACCAGTGCTCTACATCATGGTTCATGTATAGTTTTTCACCATGATGAATTTTCATTTTTCAGAGCTTTTATTTCCTCATAAAAGGTTTTCAAACATATTTCTATCCCTGATGCCTCAATGAAGTTTTCATCATGGGATACTTTTTTCTTCTTCTTTTTTCCAATGGAATTTGTCAATCATAATGGTTGGGAGAATTGATGTTTCCAACTACATTTATTTGTTAAATTTGTAGTAGATTAGTGAACTCCTCCTTTGTCATTAGCTTCTTGTAGAATTTGAGTATGAAACTATTGACTAAGAGGGGTATTTTTTCTTATCTATTGTTTTGATATTGACTAGGACATTGTCATGGCATGTTTCCACTTACTAGGGCCTTAGCCATATGGTCTTTAGTTTTCTCTTGAGGTCCTTAAATCATGAATCATAATTTCTTTACAAACCAACATTAACATTATCCAAACAATATATCAAGTTTGCAATGAAAACCATCAGTAAATCCTCTTAAGAGACTATTCTCCACTCAACCAGGAATATAGAGTTAATTGGGGGGACCTGATATGTTACAATGTCTCTTGGCACCCAAAATCTAGAAAATATATTCTCATGTAGGAACTCTACTACTTTCTATTTCTTGATAGTTGGAAATGATAATTATGTGTATTGACATTATATTCAATTATGTTTTGACCACCCATAACTCAATTCATATTTTCTTGTATTGTTGGCATTGTTTGTTGAGTGTGCTCTTCTTGAATCATATTTATAGAGAATGGATCTATTTGTTCTTTGTTTAGACCCCATGTGATTCCCCTCATGTGGATCTATTTTGAATGTGTAGATTTGATATCGAACAATTGCAAGGCTGGATATTGCAAACATACAAGATGTGTTATTCAGTTGTCATAACAAACTTAGAGAATTGTGTTTAATAGAAATAAAAAGTAGATGGTTGATGTTGGCACAAAAAAATTGTATTCGTGTTTTTTCCCATTGTTTTGGCATTGGCCTTGGCACCTCAAGAAGAAAAGTAAGCATTGAAACCAAATACAAGTAGAATGTTCCCGATATTCCCTCCCATGCACAGTCCACCAATTAGTAGCAAGCTTGTCCCTCCCTTAGTTCTCTTTGGGATCCTAGGTAAGAAATCCAACCCTCAACCTTAGCAAAAACCTCCAAAATGGGTGAATTTTTCCATAATTGAAATGCGTTCAGCTAGGGTGAGATAGAATCACCTAAACCCAATGGAAAAATGTGTTAAGCAACCCAATTATAGGACTGAGGTAGTGCCTACCAGTTTCAGATAGAATCACCAATCAAATTTGAGCTTCCCCTTGTCAAATGAATCTTCCTCCTATTTATATCCTTTCCTTAGCATGATTTCTCCTTGAAGGTTAAGGTCGACCCTCTTAGTTTTGAGGCTAGAATCAAGTCGGATTTCCTATTCATGGTGGATAAAGTCGGCTTAACATATTTTTAATTAGATTGTACCTACAACTCCCCCTTACCATTGGGACTGTGGCTTACATGGAACCCCCTAATCCAATATGTCCCTCCCCTATGGGGGTCATTTGGGAGGGGACATGATATCTATAGCCTAGCTAATTGATTTTTTTGGTTCTCCGTTGAAGAAGAAAATCATTTTCATGAAGTTATATCCCATGGCCCTTTAATGTGTCAAAACATATTATTCATTTTTACTAAACAACATGAAGAATTTTGCACTGAAGAAGCCTCTACATTGTATTAACTAGTCTAGGTGGAAGTCCAATGGCTTCCTATACAACTATGATATTTTATTGGAATAAAACTCTTCCATAATTGGAAAGATCATATGTCATGAGGTTCCTCGTTTCCACTCTAAATGGAAAAATAAACATCAAATGAATTTCATGATGCCCTATGTTAGTGGATTGTAATTTCCTTCTCGAGCCTGTTGTTTTGCTAAAGGAATGTTTTTTTCATCATTTGAAACTTAGTAAATGTTTTTGTCATTTGATGGAGTGTTATAGAACATACAACCAAAAAAGTATTTTCCATATCTATCTTTGTCGAGTGAGGGAAGTTCAGGTAGAATAGAGGTGGAAAGAGAGACATCTAGTACGTATAACAAGAGGAGATCAATTAGAGGTGAGAAGATCATACGAAAAATTGATAGATGCATGGAATTATTTCTTGCTAAAGTGGGGTCATTTTCTTATGATGATGAAAATGTAGACGACATTGAGGTTCTCTTGAGGTACAAACATCAAGTGAAACGATGGGTACCCAAGGATCTTCCTCAATTAAACACTAATTTTGGCGCCAACAAAAGGATATAGTGCATTGCTCCATCGTCATTACATGGTTTGGGTATACTTTCCATGGATGGCATAAAGGTATGTTACGATGGAATAACTGAATTGAAGAAGTATTTAGGACCCTATTACATCTACAAAGGTTGGATAAGTCTATTCCAATATAAAAAAAGTATGCGGAGGCATGGCATGAATGCAAATTATATACATCTAAATCACAATAATCAACACAAAGGAGCATATATGTATATTTATGGAAGGCCAAAAACAACGGGGAATACTGCAAGGTTTATAAGCAGTACATGACCCATGACCACAAATAACAACCCAATTTTGTATTTGTGGGGCGAGATGGAAATCGTGTATTCCTATGTGCAATAAAATCAAAATCTCCAGGAGAAGAGTTGCTGATTGATTACAATTTGAATAGAATATATACACACAATACTATTATGGGGGCGGTACATATACTATTTTACCCAACCTGTAATCAATGACTTATATTTTATGATTATACTTAACTATAATATATTGTCACACATGTTCTAAGTCACTGCAATGTCGACACAAATCACTCCTTATGTTATTTAGTCACTACAATGTTGACACAAATAACTCCTTATGTTCTTTAGTCACTCTTTACTTTGATGTTTTTATCATGCGAGGTTTTTGTCCCATGCCTAATATTCATGAACTAACTTTATTTTGCATACATTGTCCCATGTTGGCAGGGGGAAGGAACTAGTCTTAGCGCAGTCCACACCTCCTCTCGAGGAAGACCTTACTGAATAATAAATGTATTCCTCTACCACCCGTATGCAAACAACAATGAATCTTGTTAAAAAATTAAACATGGAACTCACTTCTTTGATTATGATTGAATTGCAGACATAGGAGAAAGATGAAGGAATGAAATTCCTACTGCATGAGATTCAACAATATGGGGTATTGGTTAGTTGGGATGACCTAGGTTCTGATCTCAATAGGTTTCCAACAAACCCTCCAAACTATTGTCCCTCTTAGTAAACCAGAAGGAAACGTTGCACACAGAGTGCGCAACACAGTCTCACCCAAGATAACTTTATGGGGGAATGCAATACTCAGGTGTTTGTAGTCTTGGAAGGAGTGGGGACTGTGTTTTGGTTCTTTTCCTTATGCATCAACATCATTAATCATTTATCTACTTCTAGGATTCATTCATCTAGTTCTAGGATTCATTCATCATTAACTATGCATGCATGTTGTTATACTTAGATTTAACCATTCAATCTTCAACTGATGATTAAAATAACAATAAAATAAATAATTCATAACACATAAAAAATAGTATTTTACCATGGCTCACCCCCTCCTGGGGCTACATCCACAAAGATATGGCTCTTCTGCTCTTTTATTCATTCTGCTGCAAAATATGCACTGTGCGCATTACATCTTTAGGGTTACAATCAAAAGGAGGGTAAATACCCTCAGTGAGGGGGACTAGATCACACTAGGCTCCACATCCTGTGACCTAACCCTAAAAAAATAGCTTATTCTACTCAACAACAATACCAACTAACTTCACAATAATCAACCAAACTCGACCTAGACCTCCTAGCTCTTTATTTATACTACTCTACTAGTGTATAACCATTAAAATATTGTCAAAAACCATAAAATTGACATGGTTAGTCCTTTCTACATGAGTTCGATGCTACTTTTTCTGATGCATGTTGTTTTTCCTTCTTTTTATGAATGTTGCTTTTTTTCCTCCTAAGGCATGCACTCCAAAAATAGACCTTCTCTTCAAAAAATATGAATGTGCCCCAAACAATTCTTTCTCACAAAATATTACTGTGCCAACAGGCCCCCAACACTGACATGTGGCTCATCCCAAGCCACTTAGGTGGTGCATGCTCCCTATACAACCTTCTCCAAGCTATGGAACTTTTATGCTAGATCCTTCCCTTTTTCTTTCACCTGCGCAACTTTATCTGCTAGCACATTGACCATCTATATTGTTATATGTTATTGAAACAATGATACACTCTCTATATGTTCCTATGCCATCCTTTTATTTTCTTTGTCTAATTCCGTAATTATATGTGTTTCTTTCTCCTAAAGGGGCTCCAACTGGGCCTGCCTTGCTTGCTTATTTATTTGCATAGTTTTTCAATCTTCCTGCAGGATCTTCATATCTTTCACGCCCTTCAAGAATTTTGTGATACTCATGGCTTTCTATCACTTCTTCAACTCTTACATTGCAATGGTGATTTTCTACTCTTGCTAGTCCAACTGTTGGACCTTTTCATCCTCCTCCAAAGTAGTCCATTTTTGTGCAATTCTGTCAAAACATTTTGTGACTTCCTTGGCTTCCCTTGCCATATCATCTATCTGGAAGGCTTATTTCTATTATATTTTATTATGGAATTCAGGAGGAGTCATAGGATTAAGTTTTTCTTTCAACTCCTCTATCTCCTTCCTATATCCCTCGATTCTTTGTGTAATGATATTTATCTTTTCGTCTGCGCTCCTATTTGGTGTCTGCGCGTTGTCTGGAATGCAATTATATACCCCTATTAGTCCCTTCTCTAGATTTTTGTTGCATCCTTTTTCCTCCTCCTTCTCCAAATTAAACTAGTCACAAGTAATCTGTAATATCTTTGTGACTCCCCTAGCAAATTCCAAGTTGGTGGCATCTGCATGGGCTCTCGATTGTACCTCATCCATTACACTGGTTTGGAGGTTGTATAATTATTTTATAGGTATCTGCACCATGGCCAACTCAAATTGGTCTGTGTCCCCCATGGGATTTTGTGTGGTCTCCTGATAAAATCTAACCATTTGTTGTGTGACCATAAATGTGTCACTGCCCTGCACCACTATTTTAACTATATCATCTTTTTTCCTTTGTGCAGGGGGTTGCTGTGTATTTTCTGGCTCCTGTGCTATAGCCTGCTGTATTGTATGAATTTTCATTCATTGTAGAGTACCATGGACTTCTATGAGTTTGGAAATGATATCCTCTCTCTATGATTCTGCGATGTGGACCACATATTCCCCTTTTTCCTGGAACTTTTCCACCATGATCTCAACATCGTCCTATGTCAGGGTGATGACTAGAGATTTATTGGTGTATTTCATCTTTTTGCACATTTCCTCCACCTGCACTATAGTTCTTTTTTCCAGTGATGGTTGTGCCCCACTCTTCGTTGTTTGTACCCCTTCTTCTCTGACCCGATATGTTTTCCCATTGTTGGCATCCCCCTGAATGTTTTCCCTAGGCACCATTTCTATCCTCCTTGGCCTCTTCGACACTGTGCTACTTCCAGATGCCTGAGTGCACTCTGCAACCTTCCTGGTGTTAGTAGCTAGGATATTTTTCTTTGTTGATGGGCCTTCCTCGGCTTTCCCCTTGGGTTTGGGTGACGTTGTTGTTGATGGATTTTTTGTTGGTTTTGCTATTGGAACCTTCCATTGCGCAGGCCAGTATTTGATTATCCAATCGACTTCTTCTCTAGTGATGCAATAATGCATCTCCAACCATTTATTCTTTGGATCCCTTGCATCATGGATACACATATGGTGCCTGGATTCCTTAAAACGGGCTATCCCTTCAGACTCCTAAACAACTTCCATAGGAATTCCCCACACATTGGTTGTTCGTTGTTGTATATCTTCAAGAAGCATAGTGAACACCGTGTTATTGGCCTACTGATTTTTGGTATCCTTTTCCTTCTAGAGGGATTTGTACCTGGATGCGTAGAAATTCCCTTTCCTATATCGAAAATATGAAATGTTTTTACTCTTGCCAAGCAGCCAAAGCAATGAGTATAAGGAGCTAGGAATAATGGAAATCAATTCCATTTTCTTGCACATCCCGATAGTCGATCAAAAACTAGTTTAGGAGGTATGGAACCCAACTAAACATGATACATTTAGTGCACTACGTAGAAAATACGATGACTCCTATTGGAGCCTCTTCATTCCTTCATTTCCTCAACATTTTTCAAGCCATTTACTTGTTTGTGAACCTCGTTTCATCATCTTTGATGTCTTTAAGAACAATGCCCATGTTCCCTCTGTTGGTAACAAAATGTTGTCTTAGCAATATCTTTCTCTCTTGCTTTGTTGTCCAAGTATTCTATTGGTTGTGGGCCCACTGTGGGCCACCCTGTAATTTTTTTGATCATAGCCACATCAATATGGACTGGCCTATCCATCCATAGGATGCCTCCATGTACCAGAGCTATTTATTTCTTAATTCATAGCCCCACATTCTTACCGCGCTCAAAGTGCGGTATGTCCAGGAGGTTCATGATCCTGGAGTTGTAGAGCCCTGTTATCCATTGCGCGGGCTCCATGATAGGTCTTCCTAGGGGTCCAGTTTTCCCTGTGTCTTCCAAGTAAGCTTCCTCGGCCAAGTATGATAATTTTTTCACATCACACACATCATGGTACGAGCACCTTTGTTTAGGAAATTTCCTGAGCATGTCCTCCATGGTTACCACTATGTCCGGGATGTTGGGAAGTGTGATTTCTATGGCGTCCTGCACCTTTATTTTCTAGCTGACAATAAGTTTTCCTTTTGCCATTTTTTCTTTTGTGTCATATTATTCCCCCCTCATTTTCTTGTTGGTTGGTGATTTCCTCGACCAACACCTCCTCTTCATCGTGACCCTGTTGTTGACCCTTCATTTCCTCAGGTTTAGCAGGTGTTTCAGGGTTAGGGTTTATGTTATCATTTGGGGTCGCAGAGCTTTGACCCATTTATCCTTGTGTGGTTTTCGAGGTTTCCTCCTTGACCCTCGTCTGGCTGAGTAACTCTGTCTATGAGGTTTCCTCCTCAACCTCCCTATTTTTAGATTATGCTTGAAGTAATGAAAATTCGCACATGGGTAATTGTTAGTTTCTCTTCAAGAATTCATTCAAATCAAATAGTGAACATTGGATTATATGTAAATATAATATAATATATGTTTTTATCATTTTTTTAATTTTCGCACATCGTGAGAACTCTGACGACCGGATCGACAATTTGTGCCCATTGGAGGTGTAGCACCTCAATCATACGCACTATATTCTCATCCGATATCCAATGGGAATATGGTCATCAGTTCTCCACCGATTATACAGTGTGTCTAATGGAGGCACTACACCTATGACGAGCACATGTCGTCAGATTGGTTGTCGGATTTGTAGTCGACTATCCGACGATGGCAACATAAAAAATTGGATTTGTAGTCGACTATCCAATATATTTCCTTCTCATTCCATAGAATTCTCTCCTATATGTTTCCTTGTCATTTTAATTATTCTTCTTTAACTTTTCTCTTACGTGATTATTATCTTATTCCACATTAGCTTGCATTGTAGCACATATATTTTATAATGTTGATTGATCGTCAAATTATTTTGCAAATAATGAGTATTTTCCATTCATAGGTGTAGCTCCTTCGTCGTATACACTATATCATCAATGGAGAATGAACGACCATATTCCCAGTGGAGATCCAACGAGCATATAGTGCATCCAATGGAGGTGCTCTTTGAGTTGAAACAAGAGTTACAGATTGGACGTACTATATGCTCGTCGGATCTCCATCGGGGATATGTTCATCGGTTCTCCATCAATCATACAGTGTGTTCGATGGAGGTGCTACACCTTCGACGGGCACCTGTCGTCGAATTGGTCGTCAGATCTGTAGTCGACTATCCGACGATGGGCAAGTTGGAAATTCGATGGTGCATCGTCAGAAATGGATCGCATTTTACATCATTTTTATGACCTCCATATTCCTTGATAAACTGACGACGACGTCATTGGATATCTCTCGACATTGTAAACGTCAGATAACCATCGCAGTTCTAGTGACGAAAATGGGACCCAAAACCTTGTCCGATTACCGACGACATGGATTCTAAAACCCAACGAAATCCTGTCAGATTTCATTGCACCTTGCAGTAGTTAGTATATGTTAAGACAAATGTATAATATTTTTTTTTATTGTAAATGAAAAGGTTATTTTTCAACTATTCTTATTGATATCATGTAAAGCTTCGATAAATCTCTTTATTAAGTATATGTTTTTTTTCATTTCATGAAATTTTTTTCACACATTTCAACTCATATATAATTGATGTTATGATTTTTTCTCTTTCACATAACTAGAAAATTATGAAACTTTACTTCGATGTGCCTCAAGAAGTTTCTTAAAATTTCAGATTCTATATTGTCTGTCCCATTAGCATGTATGTTGCTTGTAGTCGATGAATGGTTATTATATTGATGTGAAAATTGATTTATTTGTTATATTTAGTTTATTATTATGGATAGGATATTTTATTTTTCTTTCATAGAAATACTTTTGGTGTGATATGATTGTTTATAATTTTAAAGGTACAAAATTTATTCTAGGCTCTCATTAAATTGCTAAGATCATTTTAGCTAATCGTAACCTTTTTGCATATAAAATTAGTTTTGATTTTTTTTTGGTTTGATTTTAAATAGTGTGATTGTGTCTATATTATCCTATTAGTATCTATTAATTTTATAATCCTTTTATATTTTTCCCGAGATTTAGTTTTAAGGTTAAAAGCCTTATTTGAAAAGGTTTTTGCAATCTTGTAAATCTATATTTACAATGACTACTAAAATTTAAGAATATAATAAAACATTAGTTACTTTGTACAAGATTTACAATATTGAAGAAACCTTGTCAAATAAGGATTTTAACTTTAGAACTAAATCTCAAGAAAAAGATAAAAGGATTATAAACCTAATAAATACAAATAATAGGTTAATATAGACATAATCACTCTATTTATAATCAAACCAAAACAAAGGAATCAAAGCTAATTTTATATGAAAAAAGGTTAAGGTTAACTAAAATGATCTTAACAGTTTAATCGAATCTTAGAATAAATGTTTTACATTTAAAATTATAAACAATCATATCACACCAAAAGTATTTCTATGAAAGCACAATAAACTATCATATCCAAGAGCATAAACTAAATCTAACAACTAAATAAACTCTCACATCGATATAATAACCATTCTCCAACTACAGGCAATATACATCTTACTAATAGGACAAATGATATAGAATGCGAAAATTTAAGAAACTTATTGAGGCACATCCAAGCAAAGTTTCATAATTTTCTAGTTATGTGAAAAAAAAACAATCATGACATCAATTCCTCTTACAGTTAAAGGAAATTAATTATATATGAATTACAATTTGTTGTGAAAAATATTTCATGAAATGAAAAAAAATATAATTAATAAAGAAATTTATCGAAGCTTTACATGATATCAATCACAATAGTTGAAAAATAACCTTTTCATTTACAATCAATCATTTACAATCAAAACATATTATATGCTTTTCTTAACATACTCTAGAATACGTTAAGACAAACATATAGTATTTTTTGATTGTAAATGGAAAGTTTATTTTTCAACTATTGTGATTGATATCATGTAAAGCTTCGATAATTTTCTTTATTAAGTATATTTTTTTTTTCGTTCCATGAAATGTTTTTCACACATTGGAACTCATATATAATTAGTTTCCTTTAAATGTAAGAGGAATTGATGTTATGATTCTTTATCTTTCACATAACTAGAAAATTGATGTGCCTCAAGAAGTTTTTTAAATTTCGGATTCTATATTGTCTATCTCATTAGTAAGATGTATATTGCTTGTAGTGGGCGAATGGTTATTATGTCAATGTGAAAGTTGATTTATTTGTTATATTCAGTTTATTCTTATGGATAGGATATTTTATTGTACTTTCATAGAAATACTTTTGGTGTGATATGATTGTTTATAATTTTAAATGTATAACATTTATTCCAGGTTCTCATTAAATTGCTAAGATCATTAACCTTTTTTCATATAAAATTAGTTTTGATTTTTTTGGGGGTTTGATTATAAATAGAGTGGTTGTGTTTATAGTGGTTGTGTCTATATTATCTTATTTTTGGCATCTATTAATTTTATTATCTTTTTATATTTTTCATGAGATTTAGTTTTAAGGTTAAAATCTTTATTTGACAAGGTTTCTGCAATCTTGTAAAATCTTGTAAATCCATATTTATAATGACTACTAAAATTTAAGAAAATAATAAAACATTAAGTACTTTGTATAAGATTTACAATATTGCAGAAACCTTGTCAAATAAAGATTTTAACTTTAGAACTAAATCTCGGGAAAAAGATAAAAGGAAGATTTTAACTTTAGAACTAAATCTCAGGAAAAAGAAAAAAGGATTATATAATTAATAGATACAAATAATAGGCTAATATAGACACTATCACTCTATTTATAATCAAACAAAAAAAAAAGGAATCAAAGATGATTTTATATGAAAAAAGGTTAAGGTTAACTAAAATGATCTCAGCAGTTTAATCAGAGCCAAGAATAAATGTTCTACATTTAAAATTATAAACAATCATATCACACCAAAAGTATTTCTATGAAATCACAATAAACTATCATATCTAGAAGCATAAACTAAATCAACTTTCATATCGATATAATAACCATTCTCCAACTACATGAAATATACATCTTGCTAATGAGACAGACGATATAGAATCCGAAATTTTAAGAAACGTCTTGAGGTACATCCAAGCAAAGTTTAATAATTTTCTA
>ML779091.1:410530-429782 GCA_009831015.1 Picea engelmannii | reverse complement strand
TATGTATTCCACAGGGTGAAAGAGTCAACATCATAAGGGAAGCTCATTCTTCTCTTATTGTTGGCCACTTTGGTGTAGGAAAGACAATGGGTAATTTGCAAAGGTATTGATATTGGCCTAAAATGAATGAAAGTGTTTCAAGAGATGTAAGAGGAAGTTCTTTATGTGCTACAAGCAAGCTTAGAAATAGAAAGTTGGGTGTGTATACTCCACTTTTGGTTCCTTCCTGTCCTTGGGAAAGAATTTCCACGGAATTTGTAGGAGGTATACCGATGTATAAAAAGAATCATGATTATCTTTATGTTGCGGTTGATCGTTTCAACAAAATGTGTATTTTGATGCCTTGTAAGAAGCAGGTTACAACTAAGAAAACAACACAAATGTTCTTTCAACATGTTTGGGTACATGTTTGGGTTACCTAAATAAATTATTTTTGATCCAGATTCTCTATTTATTGGGAATTTGGTCAAGTTTATGGGAACTCATGGACACCAAACTGAAAAAGAACACATATTTTCATCCACAAACCGATGGTAAAAAAAAGTGGTGAATATAACAGTAGTGCATCTTCTTCGTGGTTATTGCAGGAAGCATCCTAAGATTTGGGATGAGAACCTACACTACATTCAACATGCTTACAATCGGGCTAAGCACTCTTCGAATCAAACATCTCCATTTGAGGCATGTTTTGGTCATTTTCCAAAATCTCATTTAGATTTTATCTTTGGGAAAGAAATTTCTATTGATGGTCAATATGACATTGTTAGGGAAAAAAAGTTCATCGAACAAATTCAGTTGGTGCATAAAATGGTACAAGAACAATTGGAAAAGATCCAAGCCAAGTACAAGACAAGACATGAAAAGCATCGTGTTGATCACAGTTTCCAAGTTGGAGATGAATTTTGTGTTTGCATTAGCAAAGAGAGGGTTAAAGGAGAAGGTAAAAAGCTGAAACCAATTAGATATGGACCTTTCAAGATTCTTGAAAAGATTGGTAAAAATGCCTTCCATTTGGATTTGCCTCCTTATATGCAAATGTATGCAGTTGTCAATGTTGAGAATTTGAGATTGTATGAGCCTCCTTTGATTGATGATCAAGGAGAGCATGTTCACATTCCTTCCATAGATGATTTCTCACTAGAATATATTTCATAACTGCATGAAGACACAATCCTTGACAGGAGGATGAGAACTTCAAAATGAGGGAATACAGAATTCCTTCGAGTGGGTATTAAAGGCACAAATCCAAGAAAGGTCAAGTGGACTAAGGTTGGAAAGGTGAGGGAAATATACCCTCATCTTCATATTGACTGAAAGTAGTATTTTGGAGGTCTAAAATCTTCCGAATGGGGAGGAGTGATTGAGGGGATAAAAATATGCTCAAAAATAAATTTTCTCGGAATTAATTCAAAACGGACTCGTGCATTGGACTCTTCCTTACGATCCCAATGAAACTTGAAAAAGTTAAAACATACATCGTATGAGTGAGATATTTCATTCTTTCCACTTTTCCAAACATGCAAAATTTAGTTGACTATACAATCCGTACAGTTCGTACAGTGTTGACGTGGTAGTTCCATACTACTGACGTGGCATGTCCATACTGATAATGTAGCATTTACATATTTCTGATGTGGCATGGTTGTACTTTTGACATGGCAAATGATCGTATTTACACATGGCAGGAGGTCAGATTGACACGTGGCAGGTGATGATGTGGCATAGGTTGACGTGGCAAGGTACTGTACATGACACGTGTCAGATGGTGACGTGGAAGATTACGTGGACCAATTGAATGGTTCTAGATGGAATAGACATGGGCTTCCATGTGGCACCCCCTCCAAGGCATAAAAGGATGGTTGTTGTTCAAGGGGGTGAAACACGCGACCTCCGAGGACAAGTAGCAAAGTCTTTGGCAGGGGATGGGTTACTAGCCTGCCCATGCTTTGGTTATTACCCTCTATGCTTAAAATTTGTATTTTAATTTTCTCTACAATTTAGCTCATGTGCGGAAAGGGACAGGGCTAAGCCCCAACCCTCGATTGTGACCCATACCATAAGACCTTACCGCATAATACAATGCCAATCACACAACACTTTTGCGTAGGGTTTTCAACCGACTGCATACAAACGGATCTTCCACTTGTCAATCGATACAATGTTCATTTGAACACATGCCCCAAGCACATGTCATCACCACATTCAACCATTGCAATGGGTCTCGAATTAGGCACTAGGTTGTGGCCATATGACACCCATGTGACGAACATCTCTGCTCTTGGAGGTGCTAATCGCGCTAACGGTGCGGAAGAATGCCCATTTTTGTGGAATGTGTGTGTGTGTGTTGGGTTTAGGCACGAGAAACACCCGTGAGACAAGTTCAGTCAGTCTGGGTGTGTTTTGGTGAGCAAAGACAACAAAAAATTGGGAGAAACTTCCAGGGAGTGATTCCAACTCAGTTTTTGGCTAGACCGGGTGCAGGAAGAGCCCAAATAGGGGTTTTTGGATGTTCTGGAGCCGTTGAAGCCATCCATTTCTCATTCTAAGCATTGTAAAGCACTAATTTTGACACTTTGAGAATTAATGAAAAAGATCAATTGGAATTTGGACCAGGAGATGTATCCCAAGAGAGGGGTGAACTCCTTTATCATTTTGTTCTGTTAATGTGTGTATTTTGATGTTTTTTTATGACTGTCTATGTTTCTGATGATTAATTAAAAATCTCATTAATCTCTATGTGTTTGTAACTTGATCCTATTACCCAAGCACATACCATTTCACTTGCAATTTTAAAGAGATTCAACGATTTTCATTTTCACATCACCACGTGCCCACTATTTTTCCCTACCAATGGGTGCACAATTAATTTTTCATTTCTGTGAGAAGGTTTTTGGTAAAGTAACGATTAGTTGATGGAAAAAAAACAAGCTACTATTGTTTGATATTATGGGTATTTACGTTTTAATTAAGAGAAAGATCAAATGTACTCTCTATTGGGTAACAACTAAAACTCTCTATGACTCTACAACTACATGATTGCATACTGGTGTTGGTTTTGTAGAGATTAGAGGCAGTGTAGCTTGCTGGAAGAAACCCTAAGCCTATTTTTTTACCAGATTAATTGCACAATGTAACATATGAACACTAGAAGGTTGCTCGAGGAATCCCACTTGTTTTCAGAGAGTTTCTCTTTCCATTTATTATTTTATACATTATTCTGTCATTGTTTTTTGGTTAAGGATTTAAAAATTCACTTTGATAGATGGTGTATATTATCTTATCCATACACAACTTCGACGTGAAATCCAAATCCAAATAATACTATGATATATATTTTTGTGAGAGATAACATCTATAATGTAACCTTCATGAATTAGTTATAGAATAAATCAAGTATTAATATATTGGAGCACAATGTTGAGTCATGCTACACATTGGATTATTAACCTAGAACCTAGTTCATTGATGGTTTGAATGCAAAGAGTTGGTTTCCCTATGCTTACTCAACAAGCCACTTAATAGATACCATAAACCAACATATTTTTGAATTCCATTGGATAACAATGCTCAAAGTATTCTCATAAGTAAATTATTTTCATGATAAAGAAAATAATTTGCGAAAAAGGTACACTTCTTGGATTTTTCCTCAAGCTTTGTTCTATTTTATTTATCAATATGAACAAATGCTTCACAATCAAAAGTATTAAAAAAAAAATAGTTTACCTTTTTTTTTACCCATGCCTCCTTGGGAATGCTTCCATCCAAAGGGATTAAATGTCATCTATTTATTAATTAATCAACAATATCTACAACATATGCCCATAAATGTAAGGGAAACCCAACATGCAATCTCATACTCCTAGCGTGCTTCATGATTGTCATGTTCATCCTTTCTGACACACCATTTTCTTGTGGTGTTCTTAGAACTATATTTTCTCTATGAATCCCATGGTATGAACAATAATCATCAAACACCTTATTGCAATATTCACCTCCATTTTCTGATATGAGACACTTCAATCTCTTTCTTGTCTCATTCTCAACAAAAACTTTCCATTTCTTAAAAGTGTCAAAAACATCAGATTTCTGTCAAACGAAATAAACACAAGTTTCTCTATTTTCATCATAAATAAAGTTAACATAATATTGAGATCCACCAAGAGATGATACCTGAGATGGTCCCCATACATCTATATGCACAAGTCCAACGTTTGACTCTTCTTTTCTTTTCTGACTCTGAGAAATCTGACTCTCTTATGTTTTCCATAAACACAGTGCTAACAGAAATCCAAATCAACCTTTTTAATATCTGGAAACAAATTCCTTTTGTGAAGTATCTTCATCCCCTTCTCACTCATTTGTCCAATCCTATGATTCCACAGTTTTGTATCCACTCATGTAGAAGCTAAAGAGATATAGGAGTCATTGTTATCAGTACATAAATACAATGTACCTACTTTCTTCCCTTTTTCTATCACCAATGATCCACTAGTGACCTTCCATGCCTTATATGTAAATGTAGATATAAAACCTTCACTTTCCAACTTCTTAGTTGAAATTTGATTTTATCTTAGATATGGAACATGTCTCACCTATTTCATCAACCATTGATTTCCATTCTTTTTCTTTATTTGTACCTTTTCCATTCCAACAATTTTAAATGGTTCATCATCACCAAGAGGAACCTATCCAAAATCACCTTGAACATAATATTGTAAAATGTTTGATATGCGGTGTGACATGAATGGAAGCCCCTAAATCTACTACCCAAGACTCGGAAATATTATCTATAGAAATAATCAAAGAATCTTGTAACACATCACGTGTTACATTTTCTTCCTGATTTTTCTCCTGTTGTTCATCTCTTTGTATCTTTGTATATCTGCAATCTTTCTTCAGATGTCCTTTCTTCCCACAATTGTAGCCCTCTATCTTTCCTAGTCTGGACTTGGATCCTCTCTTCCTAGAATTCTTGTGGTTTCATGAGCCCTTTCCTCTATGCTTTTGTCTTCCCTTGTTCTCCCCGATCAACACATTACATGATGTCTCACCTGTAGATTTTAACCTTGTACAATATTTTACTGCAAACAAATTTTCAATAAAATAACATAAAATATATAATGGAAAATACACACATTACACTGAATTTTTTCCCTTGGAAACCAAAACCGGGAAAACCAACATATTCTAAATTCATTAACATAACATACATTGTTTATAATACAATATACATATAGGAGCCAACGACATCCAAATCCCTAATCCAATAAAATAGATTGGTCAAAAACCCTAATTCCTTAACTGGAAATAGAAAACCATCGGTGAAAAACCATGTGTCGAAAAACCTCTCATAAATGGACACGAAAACCAAGGACCACCCAAAAATGGACACAAAAACTGAGGAATATAACAAAAACACAAAATCGAAGAATATAACACAAACACAACATCACCTATGCATTTTCATCACATTTCCTTGCTAGGGATAGCACTAACAACATGATAAAATTTCAGAGTGTTCGAACCAAAGACATAGTTACTTACAATCATGACCAAGTCATTCTAGATTTTTGGAAATGAGAACAAGATTAGAAGAGCCCTGACCTCATCATCAAAGTCAACTTTTATAGTAATTAGCTGATCAATAACTGTATTAAATAGGAAACAAACCCACCTTTTGACATATTCATATTAATTAATCACTTCATTAGAAATACCTTATTGGACCTCGATGGTTTTTCATACAGTTTTGCCAATGCATCCATCAGATCCTTAATTGTATTTTTTTTTGAAATATTGAAAGCCACCAATGCTGCCACGCTTAGCCATATCATTCCCAGTGCCTTTTTATCAAGAATATCCCATTTTGCATCCATCATAGTTGCCAACTTTATTTATTTTTCAGCCAATGGTAGGTAAAGATCATTATGATATAAATAATATTCCATATGCATCTTGCAAAACTGGTAGTTTTTTCGTTAAATTTCTCGACCCTAAACTTTCCATCTTCCTGCATTTCTCCTAATCGAACTAGGAACCCTCCATTCTCTCAATTTACCTTTTTCTCTAATACCACTTGTTAGAAAAACATGATCATGGATCAATAAAATAAAACAAATGCGAAAATAAAACACATAAGATACAAAAAGAGAGAGAGACACAGATATATGTGGTTCACTCAGTGTGGCCTATGTCCACCAGAGAAATTACCAGGTCCTCCATTTTTATTATTATCCAACAAGTGAAGCGATACAACCTACAGTACAACCGTTGTAACTTCCTCGTCTTTGCATCACGGTCTCCTCTCTCAGAATACAATATTCACACACATACATAAATGCAATATAATTCCCTCATGAAAATAGTGTTTCCTTTTAGGGGAAAAAAAGAACTAGCATAACTTCTACCGTCAGATCTACAACCTTATAATGAACGGTCCATAATGACTACAAAATTACAATATTTTACAAGGAAATTTTCCCAAAATTTCACTTCAGGGGAACTGCCCCCAAATCCCACGCTAGGGGGGGCTCCATGAATTTTTCGCCTCCCCACCTCTGGACCCGCATGACGATAATAGTGGGGGGGAAATTCCCCCCACACCCCCGTAAGAAAATTGGATACAAACATGGCTGGAAAAAAACTCTGAATCAAGAAGATAATTAGGCTCCACAACCAACAACCCAATCCTTCCTTCTATTGACTATGAAATAACATGGGAGTATTTCAATGTGGAAATTCAAGGGAATGCACCAATCTATAGGGTGGATGTAGTGTTTTTCTTCAATTACAACCATGACATGTTTATCATATATGCTCCAAGATTAGGTTCAAACAAAAAGGAAGAACTCATAGCTCTATGGATTTTATTACATATAGAAAAAAAAAGGATTTTCAGAAGCTGCAAGTAATGGGTGACTCAAAATTGGTCATTGGTTGGGCCATGCATAGAAATGCATCCCAAGATATTAAATTGGCCCCAATAATGGGAGAAATCAAACTAGCCTTAAAATCCTTTGAGTGGTTTTATTTTCATCACATCCTGCATGAGCTTAATGGAAATGAAGATGAACTATCCAAAAAGGCTCTTTCTCTACCATTTGGGGTCTTTGGAATTTATGAGTTTATTGAAGGAGAAGAGACAGATGCAATGAAATTTTGTTTATGAGGAATGAGCTATTCTGGTGTGAGTTTAAGCAAATGATTTGGTATTCCTTTTCTGTGTAAGATATATAAATATGAACATATATATCTATAAGATGGTAGTAGTGAGATAGGAAAGGAGTGAGAGCAGTATGTAAGATCTATTTTGTGTCCTTTTGAATAGATGATGTAGTGGGTCTAGTGAAGGCCATAAGGTTTCACTATCACATGTATATTCCTTTTTGGGGATTATAAAGTTCTTTTTCTAAGGATATATATATATATATATATATATATATATAGCTAATGATGGTCTCTCATGACACATTAGTGGCAATGAAAACATGGGAAAACAACAATATGTTAACTTGGATGGATTATTCAAAGTACTTTTACAATGAATTTAAGTATGGTTTAAAAATATGAAACCTAGGAGATTGAATTAGTTTCATGAATATACAAGTTTTATTCATAGACATTATGAATAACTATGTGAAATTTTATTTTTTCTAACAGTGTTATACTGTATTCTAGAAAAATATAAGTATATGTTTCTATTGATGCATATCTTGAGTACCTTAATGATGGAATTTCATTCCAAAAACTTGTATAATTGTAAAGAGAACCCATTTTAATAGTGCGATGTATTTTTTGAAAATTTATGATATTAATTTTATATTTTTTTAAATTATGAAAGTCAATATATTTTTGAAATTACAATGGCTTTTGTTCATGCAGGCTAATATTGTCTCAACATGATCAAAATAGTTTTGTTTTATTTTAGATCGTTGATTTCGGTCTCTTCTATTCTGACATATAAATAATTTTAAAAATGGTTATGCCAACACTCACACTCACACACCCACGCACTCACACACACTCCCTCTCTATTTCCCCCCTCTTCCACTCTTTCTCTCTCTCCCCCCCCTCTCCCCCTCTCTCTATCCCTTTTTCCCTCTCTCTCCTATTAAACCCCCCTCTCTTCTACCTCTCTCCCACACTTTCTTTCTCTCCTCATTGTTAGTATGAGTCTCAGACTCTCTCTTTCCCCCTATTTATCTCTCTCCCCCTCTTCCTCTCACTTTCTCTATTCCTCCCCTTATATGTCTCCCTCTCTCTGCCTCCCTTCCTCTCACTATCCCTCTCTGTCTCCCTCTCTCCCCCTCTAACTCTCTCTCTACCCCTCCTCTTTGTATTCTCTCTCCCCCTCTCACTCTCTCTCTACCCCTCCTTGTATTTATCTCTCCCCCTCTCACACTCTCACACACACTCTCCCCCTCTCCCTCTCTTTCACCACCTTCCTTCCACTATCTCTCCTCTCTATATCTCTCTCCTACATCTAACCGTTTCTCTTACATTTAACTCTCTATCTACACCCCTCTTTGTTTTCCTCTCTCTCCCTCGTAGATTCCTAACAAACTCTCTATATACCTCCTTTATATGCCTTCCTCTCCCTCCAACACTCTCACATAATATATTTTCATCCCCGCTCTATGCCTTCCTCCCTCTCCCTCACACATTCTTAGTCACACTCTCTCTACCTCCCCTCTTTTTCTTACTTTCTCTCCATCTCACACTTTCACACACTAGCAAGTTTGGTACATTTCAAGAAAATACATGGAAAGGAAAGACATGGCCTTAAACTAAATATAGAAAGACCTATACATGGAACATAATGTAAATATCTATACCTATACCTTTCTCTTCCATGCATCACAGTCTCACTCCTACTCCCTCTATATCTCCCCTCTCTTCTACTCTCTCCCTCTCTCTCTCTCTCCCTCCATCTATTTATCTCTCTCTCTCTCTCTCTCTCTCTCTCTCTCTCTATTCCCATTTTTCCCTCCCTGCCCCTATACCCCCCTCTCTCTCCCACCTCTCTCTCTCTCTCCCTCTCTCCTTGTTTTTAGTCAACCTATCTCTCTCTAACTCTCTTTCTTTGTCCCTCATTATACCTCCCTATATATATATATCCCCATCTCACTTTCAAACTCTCTTCTTCTCTTGTTGGCTCTCTCCTTCCCTCCCTTTCTTTCCCTCCAATCTCTCTCTACCCTATCCCTTGATATATCCATCTCACTCTCAAGATATCTTTTACTCGTGTTGTATCTTTCCCTCCCTCCCCTTATCTTCCTTTCTCSTCTCTCTCTCTCTCTTGCATGCACCCCTCTTTCCCCATCCATATTTATTCCCCTCAATTTATTGCTCATTGTATACCCCTCCCTCTCTAACCTTCAATCCCCCCCCACTTTCTCTCTTTATATCTCTCTTTATATATATCTACCCCCCATTACCTCTCTCTCCTCCTATACTCTTACACTCTGCTTGACTCTCTCTCTAGCCCCTCCTCCCTCTCTCTCTTCCCACCCTCCCACTATCTCTCCTCTCTCTCCCCCTCCCTCCCACTATATCCCTTATCTCTCTCCCCCTCCCTTCCACTATCTCTTCTCTCTCTCTCTCTCATATATCTATTCCTCTCTCCCTCTCACTTTGTATACCCAATCCTCTCTCTCCCCCACTCGCCTCCCTTTATCTCCTTACCTATATCTAAACCCCTTCCCTCCCTCTCCCCCATTCCCTCAAACTATCTCTCTCTCTCTCTACCCGATCTCTTTCTCTCCCTCTCACTCCCTCTCAATCCCCCATTTAATGCTCCCACAACCATCACTCCATCCCATTGGCTAGGCAAACGTTACTTTGAGGAACAACATCATTCTGATATTTAGTTGATAACATGCATTTTAATCAAATTAAAACACATTCAAACTCAGAGTAAGCACAATATTACTGCTAACATGCAGATTTAATGGAATTAACAGTAATTCATGATTACAGCGGAATACATGATAAATGTAAGCAACACAGGCATGCAAAACATAATTAAAACATAAGTGGATACTTATCTTTGAAAACCTTGGTGATTCCACCAACCACGTGCAGGCCTTCCACTAACCTCCCAGCCTTAGACCACACTGCTCATCAAGCTCAGCAGTAGGTCATTCCCGAGCTAGGACTAAGCTCCACCCAAGGTAAGGAATATTAGGCTAGGCTAAGGTTACAGGGAAAACACACAGTCACAAGGAAGGATTCTCTCCCAGGAACCACTTATGCCCACTGCCCATACACTCTCCTTCCCCACATGTTTGTTCCAACCCTAGGAGTATACACCTTCTCTGTCACCTAGACAATCCTTCGACTGCTAAGCTCCCTTTCCTTGGGCTTCAACAACAAATTAGACTGAAAATATCCGAGCTCTATAGCAGCTACGAGGTTCCTTCCGGGAGCTCTCTCCTTCCTCTGCGCAATCTCCCACCTCTGGAGAGTCACCCACAAGCCTAACAACCTGCCTCTTCCAACAACAATCACCTCCCTCACCTAGATAGAGGTTACACAGAAGCTCAGCATGAAATTACACTGGCCAACAAGCCACGCGCAGTCCAACACTGGGTGGACACAATAAGAAAACGAGAAAATAGACGTAGCCTTCCTAAACAGGGGAAAGACAGAGGATTGCACAAGGTGTATAGAGATCACGCACACAGGCTCAAACTTCAGATAGAGGAT
Organism: Picea engelmannii; assembly: GCA_009831015.1. Taxonomy (NCBI): domain Eukaryota; kingdom Viridiplantae; phylum Streptophyta; class Pinopsida; order Pinales; family Pinaceae; genus Picea; species Picea engelmannii. Next base: position 419,075 of record ML779091.1, on the reverse strand, counting down.
GTACCAGCTTCCCTGGAATCAACACAGGCCCTTCGGTTTCAGAATTGCATGAGGGTATTCGACACAGGTCAGACGAGATTCACGGTTTCAGACAGTCGACCACAGAATGGAGGAGGAACCCCTCACAGATCAACTTAGTAGTGTTTTATCTGCATGCGTTTGGATTGACACTTGTCAGCCATGAAGCTGCATGCACTCCATCAACATGCGTTTCCTTTTTCACATGTTCCCCCTTCCAGGAACTTAGGATAAAAGCATATATTTCACATTCCTTTTTGGAATAATATTAAAATATTATTCCCAAGGACTTAAGCCCCTAGGCTCAACAACCCCTCTTCCCACCTTCCAACCCCTAATCCCTTGCCCACTCTGTGGAAGCTTAGTCTCCCATCACTCATTCATCATGGTCGGTCTGCACGTGGTGGCGTTTATATTTTTATTTATAATGTGCATAGATACATGTACAAAATTAGGCTCTTGTCCTTCAACACTTAGGCTCTATGGCCTAATAATCACATATGCTCACCAACTTATATAAACTTGGCTCACCAGCCTATAAAACATAATTACAATTTTATAATGCAAGCTTTATACTTCATAGACATGATTTACAATAGGGCTTGCCCTTGGGGACATTACAATCCCCCTCCCTTATTTTTTCACCGTCCTCGATGCAAATTTCACACAACATCAACAAGATTTCCAAAATCTTCAAAAATATGTGGGTATTATGCCCACATAGCATCCTCATGCTCCCATGTCACGTCCTCAGGACCGTACCAAGTCCACTGGTCCTTTACAAGATCAATAGCTCGATTCCAGAGTTGTTTTATTTTTCTTGTTCAATATGCGCACAGGATGCACTTGCAGAACACCTTCTGGTTCCACCTAAATCTTATTCCAATTGATTACATGAGTAGCATTAGGTATATATATTTCTTAAGTAATGAAATATGAGACACATTATGTACTGTCATGGATGTGGTAATGCAAGCATATATGGAATGTATATATATGTATATACAAACAAATTTAATAACATTAAAACTGTATACAACATACACAACATACAATAAATAGAGAATTGTACTTATCATTTGATTGAGAAGACCTTCCACCTCTGAGCAAGGCTATGACTCCATCGGGAGAATGGCTTCCCAAGATAGCCATGGTCCACAATCCTTATCCACATGGTCTAGGCCAAGGTACCAGACCACAATAGCACTCCAACCATTCAAACCTCAGTAGCACTCCAACCAACGGTCTCTCATTCCCCGCATGCCTGTTCCACTCGAGAGTATACACCTTCACAAGCACAGTCCATCGGTGCTACACCTCCCTTTCCTTGGGTTTCAGCAACAGGCCGGACCAGAAGTCTTAGAGCATCGTGGCTCGAGGAGTTCCAACTGCCCTCAAAGGTTTCCAAGCAACATCTTCTTGAGATACTCTTTGTAGCCAACATTTTAACTTTTATCAACATCATCTTATTTGCATCAACCACATGCAGTTATCATGAGAGAACATAAAATAATTCATTTAGGAATTCCAATTAGTTCGAAAGGAAATTCAAATTTTATTCTCAAAACATGACATTCTATTTCATGATTCATCTTGGTTGTTGCCATATTATGAATGCAACCATCCTTGTGATTTTACACAGGCATCAAATTGCATAAAATTTTCCTGCAAGACTTCATCTTGCATACTACCAAAAAATTGTCAGTATTTTCTGTACATCATAATTCAACATGTATAACATCTTATGCAATGATGTTAGAATTTTCTTCACCTAGAAATTCAATCACAATTACCAAACAACTTGTCCAAATAGAATGACTCATCATTCTATGCATATGCATGTTCATAATTGACAACAGTAAGTTCATTATTTCAATTTTCTGAACATAAATTTTTATGTAATCTCTCTTCCTGTGACTACCTGGCTTGTAACTTTCCTGTTGCAATGTTTAACAATTCCTAAAATGTTCTCAAATTCATGGGTTAGCAACATTTCAGCCATTAGTATAATTATTTTCATGCAATAATATATATGCATGTACTTACAAAACATATTCAACCATTGCATTTAGTATACAATTCTATCACTTATTATGCATGAGTGCAATTCTCAATGCATTCTTATTCAGTGCACCTTGCATTGAATTACATAATGTTGTCTATCTCAGCCATGTATCTCACCATCCATGAGTTGGAATTCTAGCCAATGTGTTTCCACATTTTCCATACACTTCCTATTATCTTCCCAATTAATTGGATGCCTTCCTTTTCGACCCAAACACTACACCAAGAATATAATTCTGTGGTGTTCATTAGTGTTAGCAACAAGGTTGTAGACCAAGTTATATTTAAAAGTAGGAAGATTTTAGTACCTGTGTGGCTCATAACCTTTCCATATCCAACCAAGTCCTGGTCTTATACATGACTAGCTTACTGGCATTTATTCCTACAACGAGTTTTTATTTTTAATTCTTTGTTTATTACCCCATCATCAAATTAACATGACATTTTACTATGTCAATGTGTGCATTCATAAGCTAAAAAGCTTTGAATTAATACATGCCTACATCCTTTACCACATCCAATGGTATGCATTCAATAATATAATCATGTGATTTTATAACATAGCTCTGGCTGGGGAAATTCTTACCAAATTTTCCTTTCAACAATTATGCAAAAAGAGTGATAAAAACTCATACCTGGATGATTGCCAAAAAATAAAAATTATACTACATGAATTTCTGGTAGCAGTAGAAGCTTTCATGCTTCTTTTATCAAACTTATAACCAACACTTCAACTCTCTGTTGCTTCCTTCATTATGTAACAACATCACCAACAACACTTGCAACATGCAAGTATTCTTTCCTCTGGTTGACCCAACGAGCCATAACCTACTTGCTTCCACAAATTGCAGCAACTTCTTTCTCCCTATAACACTTTTTCTTGCTAATCCCAGAAGTATTCAATTCTTCCCAGATACTTGAATCTTCTTGTGCTCTCCACTGTAATAACTGTGCATGATTATTCCTTCCTTGAGCACTTCAACATAGTGCCCCCACCTTAGTGGGGTCTTCTGACCTCCCGATCAATGGATCTTCAACTCTCGAAGCTGGAGCAACTCTTCAGGTCCCTACTAGAACCTCCATGGAACAAATCCATAGGCCTTGCACGAAACCTTACCTGCAAGAACTAGGGCGACACAAGTTTATTCTACGTGGCCACCGACTATGACCACGCGCCTATCCAAAAGGCGTTTCAGGATTTCATGTACCAGGTGTTTCAATATGAGTCACCCTCGACTCTCTCTATCTCCGAAATATGAAACAAGAGTCTAGCGCATGCTAGCTCTTCCCTTAAGTTCCACTGGCATGACCTCTAGCTATGACCTGGGGCCCCAACTTACAAACGCTACGAGACTTTACCCGTCACGAACTTTGAGGATTATCTCTCCTCCTTTTTCCCGAGGTCCGAACTCCCGAACCCCATTTGTCTTAGATCAAAGGTGCATAGCTTTCCAGGTTCAACGATCCATATCAATTCCTCACGAATCAACAATTCGCGTTTCGGGGTTTCGAAAAATAGTTTCCCCTTTTTTATTCTGATCTCTAGTTTTTTTAAATCCACGTGAGTCAGATCCAATGACTCAAAGCTCCTCGTAATCCAATGGTGTGGATCCTTTCTTGTGAATCGGGACTTAGCGGTTCACGAAATTAGAAAATATTTCTCTTCCCTTTTTCAACAGCTATCTTCATGAATTTCAAGTGCGTCAGATCAATGACTGACACTCACCATGATTCAATGGTCTATATCTCTCCTCACGAATTAGAAATTCATGTTTCAGGATTTTCGAGAATAACTTCCTCTGTTCTCCCAACTTTCAATTTTTCGATTTCTCGATGAAAGGAATCAACGGTTCGATCTTCCTTGAGATCGACGGTTTAATGCCTTCCCTGATATTTTGAGTGCTGAATGACTCTTAGCATTATCCTCCTCGCAGTTTCTTTGATCTAACGACGTATGATCATCGACGCTTCTCCCTCCAAGGATTCCTACTGTCCATTCAGGTTCTCAATGACTTCTTTCCAAATATCTCGGCGTCAATTCTTCTGGACTTGACTTCCTCCCTAACTAGAAGGATTTTGAATATTTTGAAGGCTTCGAAGGTGTTTTCCCTCCCGAGCTTCGGTTAATGAAATTTTAACTTCACCTTGCCGCACACTTGTTCTTTGCATGCGAACTTGCACTGTTTCTCCCTGAGCTTTTAACTTACTCAGTCTCAAAGGGACTCGACCCTTTTGTGTTTTCAAAAAGACTTTCTTGTGCCCTCCTGGCACCCTCTACACTCATCTCCTAGAGTCTTTCAAACTTAAAACAAGTTCCCTCTATAAACACTCCTTGTGCTTGATATGCACACTCTACATACAAAAGTTCTACTCTATCTCTTCTGAGCTTCGTTTTCTAAACTGGTAGCATTATGTGTCTCTTCCATTTCTTTGCACTTTGTGGCAATTCAAATTAGTTCTGGCATTTGCCAACCTTCTGCAATACAAAGCACAAACGACTAGAATTTGTTAGGCCTTCGTTTCTTGACAATTCCTTCATCATTCATAAACAATCCAATTAAAGAAAAACGTTTCAATTTCGCAAATTTTCCAAACTCTTCTTGGATTTGTACATTTCGGTGATATCTCCCTCTTTCTTAGTCCCTACCCACATGACCAAGGGTCATGATCAAGTGCTAGACTACTAGCTGCTACTTGGGTCTTTGACCTTCGAAAATTTTGGGACTACGAAACTTCGGGTGTCGGGTTTTCGGTAACCGAGAGTTCACGATGCAGTGACTCCAAATCTCTGGTCACTCTAATCCCTGAAATTCGATACAGACGTTCTTGTATGAGATCCAACAATCCTCGATGATTTGGATCTAACGGTCCAGATCTTTTCAGAGTTTCGTGAACCAAGAGTTCACGATGTAGCAACTCCAAATCGTTGTCGCTTCAATCCATGAATTCCAAAAATTTGATTTCCTTACTCTCCGGGCCCACAGTGTAGTTGTTGCCCTTAAAATCCACTACGGTTCTTCTGTCTTCAAATATTTCAGGACTTCGGGACTTCGGGTTTCGGGTTTTTGGTACTTGGGAGTTCACAATGCAGTGACTCCCAACCTCTTATCACTCCAATCCCAAAATTCCAAAATTCTATTTCCTTTCCCTCCTGGCCCACAGCACAACTGTCGCCCAACAAGGTAGCGATTTCGGGACTTCGACACTTCAAGTTTCAGGTCTTTGGTACTCAAGAGTTCACGATGCAGTGACTCCCAACCTCTTGTCACTCCAATCCCCGAAATCCAAAAATTCTATTTCGCTTACCCTCTGTGTCCATAGAGCACAACTGTCTCCCACATCCACCGTGGTAAGTGGCACACTCAGGAGGTTCTACGTCACCTTCGGTGACGTCATCGGGTCCCACCACTCTAGCTTTTCTTCTCGACCCACTGGCACGTGGTACACACCCATGTGTCCACGTCCATTCCAAGTGAAATCCAATGGTTAGACCTCTCTCAGATCCATGGCACAGATGCTTTCGGCATTTTGGGCATCGGGTTTCATGCATCCACACAAAGTGACCCATTCAAGACCCCCTCCCCCCCCTTTTAAAGGTAGAAAGGAAAAGGAGGTCCGGAATACAATCTTGTCCATAGATCCGAGCGCCCCAATACAAGTCGTCGAAACTTGTGCACTCAATTCTGGATCCCCCCCCCCCCGTTTTTAAAGTTAGAACGATGAAGGGGGTCTGGAATGGAACCCTATATGTAGATCTGGGCACGTAGATTCTGGTTGCCTAGATTTTCCCACCACTTAACAAAACATGCAAATCACCACACTCCTATGCAACTCCAAAGCGTTTTAAACCTTGTGCACTTCCTCCATATCTGACGGTCGTGAGGGTTCTCCTTTCCTCCTGAATAGATCCTATGGCTCCAACCCTTCATGTGTTGAGCTCTCTCTCTCTCTCTGTGGCCATATACCACACCGACTGCGGGTTCTATAATACCGCTACACCTCATGAGCTTTGTAACACAGTCATGTAGGTCGTTGTCACTCAGAAACATTCTGAGGTTTGAAATTAGTCCTCCAGACACAATTTCCTCTCAAACCCTCAGTTCTAAGACCACTTATCTGACCCATCCAAGCTCAAACATCAGTCCAAAGACCAGTTATCTAGCCCATCTAGGCTCATCATTGAAACCATGGCTCTAATACCATTCTGTAATGCTCCCCCAACCATCACTCCATCCCACTACCCAGGCAAACATTACTTTGTGGAACAACATCATTCTCATACTTAGTTAATAACATGCATTTTAATCAAATTAAAACACATTCAAACTCAGAGTAAGCACAATATTACTACTAACATGAAGATTTAATGGAATTAACAATAATTCATGATTACAACAGAATACATGATAAATGTAAGCAACACAGGCATGCAAAACATAATTAAAACATAAGCTGATACTTATCTTTGAAAACCTTGGTGATTCCACCAACCACGTGCAGGCCTTCCACGAACCTCCCAACCTTAGACCACACTGCTCATCAAGATCAGCAGTGGGTCACCCCCGAGCTGGGACTAAAATCCACCCAAGGTAAGGAATCCTAGGCTAGGCTGAGGTTACAGGGAAAACACACAGTCACAAGGAAGGATTCTCTCCCAGGAACCACTTATGCCCACTGCCCACAGACTCTCCTTCCCGACATGCCTATTCCAACCGCAGGAGTATACACCTTCTCTATCACCTAGATAGTCCTTCAGCTACTAACCTCCCTTGCCTTGGGCTTTAGCAATAGACTGGACCATAAATCTCTCAACTCTATGGCAGATACAGGGTTCCTTCCGGAAGCTCTCTCCTTCCTCTGTGCGCTCTTCCACCTGGAGAGAGTCACCCACAGGCCTGACAACCTGCCTCTTCCAACAAAAATCACCTCCCTCACCTGGAGAGAGGTTACACATAGGCTCAACATGAACTTACATTGTCCAACAAGCCACGCACAGTCTAGCACTGCATGGCCGCAACAAGAAACTGGGAAAACAGACTTAGGCTTCCCAAACAGGTGACAGACAGACGCTTCATCCCAACCAGGCTCAACAATTTTAGGATAGTCTCATGGTTATGGTTTTCGGGATTGCACAAGGTGTACAAAGATCATGCACACAGGCTCTAACTTTAGACAAAGGATGTACCAGCTTCCCAGGAATCAACATAGGCCCTTCGGTTTCAGAATTGCATGAGGGTATTTAGCAGAGGTCAGACATGATTCATGGTTTCAAACAACTGACCATAGAATGGAGGAGGAACCCCTCATGGCTCAACTCAGCAATGTTTTAGCTGCATGTGTTTGGGTTGACACTTGTCACCCATGAAGCTGCAAGCACTCCATCAGAATGTGTTTCCTTTTTCACATGTTCTCCCTTCCAGGAACTTAGGATAAAAGCATATATTTCACATGCCTTTTTGGAATAATATTAAAAAATTTTTCCCAAGAACTTAATCCCCTAGGCTTATCCCCTAGGCTCAACACTTAGACCCTCTTCCCACCTTCCAGCCCCTAATCCTTTTCCCACTCTGTGGAAGATTAGTCCCCCATCACTCATTCATCGTGGTCAGTCTACATGTGGCGACATTTATATTTTTATGAATAATCTCCTTAGATACATGTACAAAATCAAGCTCTTGGCCTTCAACACTTAGGCTCTCTAGCGTAATAATCACATAAGCCCACCAGCTTATATAAACTTGGCTCACCAACCTATAAAACATAATTACAATTTTATAATGCAATCTTTATACTTCATAGACATGATTTACAATAGGGCTCACCCTTGGGGATATTACACCCCATCTCTTTCTTGCTCTCTTCCCCTCTCACACTCACACACTCTCTCTCTCTATCTCCATCCTCCTTCTCTCTCTCTCTTCCTCCCTCCCACTATCTCTCTACTCTTTATCTCCTACATCTACCACCCCTCTCTCTCTATCCTTGTTGTTAGTATCTTTATCACTCTCTCTCTCTCACCCTCCTCTTTCTCTCTTCCCTCATTCTACCTCCCTCTTTTTCTATCCATCTCACTCTTGACCTCTCTTCTACTCTTGTTTTATCTCTCCATCCTCCCCTTCCGTCCCTCCTCCCTCTCTCTATACCTCCTCCCTCTCTCTCTATCTCAATATTGACCTCTCTTTTTCTCTTGTTGGCTCTCTCCCTCCCTCTCCCCTTCCTCCCTCTCTCTCTCTCTTTCATCTAACCCTCCCTCTCTCACTCACTGTAACCCTCTCCCTCTCTCTCCCCCACTTCCCCCTTTGTTTTCTTTTCCTCTATATAACCCTGTTCCATCTCCCTCCCCTTCCTCTCTCTCACTACCTCTCTACCCTCCCTCTCTATCTACATATCTCTCACTGTCCCTCACTCTCTTTATCTTCCTATATATCCCTCTCACACTCTCTCTCTACCTTCCCTCCTCTCT
>ML779091.1:376698-398679 GCA_009831015.1 Picea engelmannii | reverse complement strand
TTAAAGTTAGAACGATGAAGGGGGTCTAGAATGGAACCCTGGATGTAGATCTGGGCAAGCAGATTCTGGCCGCCTTGATTTGCCCGCCTCTTAACAAAATATGCAAATCACCACACTCCTATGCAACTCCAAAGGATTTTAAACCTTATGCACTTCCTCCATATCTGACAGTCGTGAGGTTTCTTCTTTCCTCTCGAACAGATCATATGGCTCCAACACTTCATGTGTTGAGCTCTCTCTCTCCCTCTGGCCATATACCACAACAGCTGTGGGTTCTATAATACCGCTACACCTCATGAGCTTTGTAACACGGTCATGTAGGCTGTTGTCACTCATAAACATTCTAAGGTTTGAAATTAGTCCTCCAGACACAATTTCTTCTCAAACCCTCGGTCCTAAGACCACTTATTTGACGCATCCAGGCTCAAACCTCGGTCCAAAGACCAGTTATCCGACCAATCTAGGCTCATCGTTGAAACCATGGCTCTATACCATTATGTAATGCTCCCCCGAACATCACTCCATCCCACTAGCCAGGCAGACATTACTTTGCGGAACAACATCATTCTCATACTTAGTTAATAACATGCATTTTAATCAAATTAAAACACATTCAAACTCAGAGCAAGCACAATATTACCGCTAACATGTAGATTTAATGGAATTAACAGTAATTCATGATTACAGCGAAATACATGATAAATGTAAGAAACACAGGCATGCAAAACATAATTAAAACATAAGCTGATGCTTATCTTTGAAAACCTTGGTGATTCCACCAACCACGTGCAGGCCTTCCACAAACCTCCCAGCCTTAGACCACACTGCTCATCAAGCTCAATAGTGGGTCACCCTCGAGCTGGGACTAAACTCCACCTAAGGTAAGAAATCCTAGGCTAGGCTGAGGTTACAGGGAAAACACACAGTCACAGGGAAGGATTCTCTCCCAGGAACCACTTATGCCCACTGCCCACATAATCTCCTTCCCCACATGCTTGTTCCCACCCTAGGAGTATACACCTTCTCTATCACCTAGATAGTTCTTCGTCTTCTAACCTCCCTTGCCTTGGGTTTTAGCAACAGACTGGACCAGAAATATCTGAGCTTTGTGGTAGCTACAGGGTTCCTTCCTGGAGCTCTCTCCTTCCTCTGCGCACTCTCCCACCTGGAGAGAGTCACCCACAGGCCTGACAACCTGCCTCTTCCAACAACAATCACCTCCCTCACCTAGAGAGAGGTTACACATAGGCTCAGCATGAACTTACATTGGCCAGCAAGCCACACAGAGTCTAGCACTGCGTGGCCACAACAAGCAACTAGGAAAACAGACTCAGGCTTCCTAAACAGGTGACACACAGAAGCTTCATCCCAACTAGGCTCAACAATTTGAGGATATTCTCACAGTTATGGTTTTCGATATTGCGCAAGGTGTACAAAGATCATGCACACAGGCTCTAACTTTAGACAAAGGATGTACCAGCTTCCCAGGAATCAACATAGGCCCTTCAGTTTCAGAATTGCACGAGGGTATTCGATAGAGGTCAGACGAGATTCATGGTTTCAGACAGCTGACCATAGAATGGAGGAGGAACCCCTCACGGCTCAACTCAGCAATGTTTTAGCTGCATGTGTTTGGGTTGACACTTGCCACCCATAAAGCTGCATGCACTCCATTATAATGCATTTCCTTTTTCACATGTTCTCCCTTCCAGGAACTTAGGATAAAAGCATATATTTCACATGCCTTTTTGGAATAATATTAAAATATTATTCCCAAGGACTTAAGCCCCTAGGCTTATCCCCTAGGCTCAACACTTAGCCCATCTTCCCACCTGCAAGCCCCTAATCCCTTGCCCACTCTGTGGAAGATTAGTCCCCCATCACTCATTCATCGTGGTCGGTCTACACGTGGCGGCGTTTATATTTTTATTAATAATGTGCTTAGATACATGTACAAAATCAGGCTCTTGGCCTTCAACACTTAGGCTCTCTGGCCTAATAATCACATAAGCCCACCAACTTATATAAACTTGGCTCACCAACCTATAAAACATAATTACAATTTTATAATGCAAGCTTTATACTTCATAGACATGATTTACAACAGGCCTCGCCCTTGGGGACATTACACCCCATCTCTTTCTTGCTCTCTTCCCCTCTCACACTCACACACACTCTCTCTCTATCCCCGTCCTCCCTCTGTCTCTCTCTCTTCCTCCCTCCCACTATCTCTCGTCTCTTTCTCTCCTACATCTACCACCTCTCTCTCGCTATCCTTGTTGTTAGTATCTTTATCACTCTCTGTCTCTCAACCCCTACTTCTCTCTCACCCCCCTCTTTCTCTCTTCCCTCATTCTACCTCCCTCTTTCTCTATCCATCTCACTCTTGACCTCTCTTCTACTCTTGTTTTATCTCTCCATCCTACCCTTCCGTCCCTCCTCCCTCTCTCTATACCTCCTCCCTCTCTCTCTATCTCAATATTGACCTCTCTTTTTCTCTTGTTGGCTCTCTCCCTCCCTCTCCTTATCTCCCTCTCCCCTTCCTCCCTCTCTCTCTCTTTCATCTAACCCTCCCTCTCTCACTCACTGTAACCCCCTCCCTCTCTCTCCCCCACTTCCCCTCTTGTTTTCTTTTCATCTATATAACCTCGTTCCATCTCCCTCCCCTTCCTCTCTCTCACTACCTCTCTACCCTCCCTCTCTATCTCCATATCTCTCACTGTCCCTCACTCTCTTTATCTTCCTATATATCCCTCTCACACACTCTCTCTACCTTCCCTCCTCTCTCTCTCTCTCTCTCTCTCTCTCTCTCCCCATCCCTCCCACTACCTCTCTCTCTCTCCTACATCTACCCTCTCTCCCTGTCATCTATAGTCGAATTTCTCACGATGGGAACATTGGAAATTCGATGGTGCATCGTCATAAATGGATCATATTTTACATATTTTTTTTATGACCTCCATGGTCCTCGATAAACTGACGATGGCATCATTGGATATCTCACGACATTGTAAACATCAAATAACCATCGCAGTTCAAGCGACGAAAATGGGGCCCAATACCTTGTCTGATTATCGACGACGTGGAGTCTAAAACCCAACGAAATCCCGTCAGATTTCAATGCAACTTGCAATAGTGAGAGTAAGTTAAGACAAACATATAATCTGTTTTGATTGTAAATGAAAATGTTATTTTTCAACTATTGTGATTGATATCATGTAAATCTTCGATAAATCTCTTTATTAATTATATGTTTTTTCATTTCATGAAATGTTTTTCACAGATTGGAACTCATATATAATTAATTTCCTTTAAATGTAAGAGGAATTGATGTCATTTCTCTTTCACATAACTAGAAAATTAGTAAACTTTGCTTGGATGTGCCTCAAGAAGTTTCTTAAAATTTGGGATTCTATATCGTTTGTCCCATTATCAAGATGTATATTGCCTGTAGTTGGAGATTGGTTATTATATCGATGTGAAAGTTTATTTAGTTGTTAGATTTAGTTTATGCTCCTGGATATGATAATTTATTGTGCTTTCATAGAAATACTTTTGGTGTGATATGATTGTTTATAATTTTAAATGTACAACATTTATTCTATGCTATGATTAAACTACTAAGATCGTTTTAGTTAACCTTAACCTTAATCGAGGAATATGGAGGTCGTAGAAACGATTGAAAATGTGATCCATTTCCGACGATGAACCATCGAATTTACAATGTGCCCATCGTCGGATAGTCGACTACAGATTTGACGAGCAATTCGACGATAAGTGCCTGTCGGAGGTGGAGCATCTCCACCAAATGCACTGTATGATCGGTGGAGAAACGATGAACATATTCCCGATGGAGATCCAATGAGCATATAGTTCGTCCAGTCTATAACTCTTGTTGAAACTCAAAGAGCACCTCCATCGGACACACTATATGATCATTGGATATCCATGGTCGTTTGTTCTCCACTGATAATATAGTGCATATGATGAAGGCACTACACCTATGATGGGTTTCTATCGTCGGATTGGTCATCAAATCTATAGTCAACTATACGACCATGGGCACACAAAAAGTTTGACGGTGCATCGTCAAAAATATATCCTATTTTACATCATTTTACGGCTTCCATGGTCCTCGGTAGACCGATGACAATGTCATCAGATATTCGACGACATTGTAAACATCAGATATCCGTCGCAATTCTAGGGACGACATTGGGGACCAACACCTTGTCATATTATCGACGGTGTGGAGTCTAAAACCCAATGAAATCCCGTCAGATTTCAGTGCACCTTGCATTAGTGAGAGTATGTTAAGACAAACGTATAATCTGTTTTGATTGTAAATGAAAAGGTTATTTTTCAACTATTTTGATTGATGTCATGTAAAGCTTTGATAAATATCTTTATTAATTATATGTTTTTTTTCATTTCATGAAATGTTTTTCACAGATTGGAACTCATATATAATTATTTTCCTTTAAATGTAAGAGGAATTGATGTCATGATTGTTTCTCTTTCACATAACTAGAAAATTATTAAACTTTTCTTGGATGTGCCTCAAGAAATTTCTTAAAATTTTGGATTCTATAKYGTTTTTCCCAKTARCAAGATGTATATTTCCTAGAGTCGGAGAATGGTTATTATATCGATGTGAAAGTTGATTTACTTGTTAGAATTATTTTATGCTCYTGGATATGATAGTTTATTATGCTTTCATAGAAATACTTTTGGTGTGATATGATTGTTTATAATTTTAAATGTACAACATTTATTATTGAACTACTAAGAACATTTTAGTTAACATTATCCTTTTTGCATATAAAATTAGCTCTGATTCTTTATTTTTTGGTTTTATTATAAATAGAGTGATTATCTCTATATTAGCCTATTATTTGTATCTATTAATTTTATAATCCTTTTTATATTTTTCTTGAGATTTATTTTTAAAGTTAAAATCYTTATTTGACAAGGTTTATCCAATATTGTAAATCTTGTACAAAGTAGTTAATGTTTTRTTATCTTCTTAAATTTTAGTAGTCATTGTAAATATCATATATTTTTTTATAATAAATATCTTAGTTATAGATATTAGCAAAAGAGGCCCCTTAGGAAATCCTTGCTTCATCTCTTTTCTAGGGTAGATTTTTTCATTGGCTAAYGAAGCCACAAACCCATCAAGAACAACCATACCAAATGACTTGGGTTCTACTTTAAGGAACTCTAACTGGTTTTTCTCCTCTTAGCCAACGAGTGGTCATTTCTACCCATCAATAGGACTGCATGATGTTCCTTGCAAACATGTGTAGACACCATAGAGTTGTTTTCATGCTAGGAATAAATTGATCCTAACAGAATAAGATGATCACATTTCCTTTCATAGGACATATATGTGATGGTATTAAGTTGGGAGCACATTGAACAAGAAGACTAGAATTCTACTTGGCTTCCTCACTACCAAGATAGACTATCTCCAAGACAAACATGGAAATGGGAATGAGTGTTGGGTCTAGAGTTTGGATTCATATATTGTTCAAAGCTGAGACTCAATGATCAGATTATTACATTGCAAGAAAAAGCGAGCCAGAACTAGAGCCATATCCATAGCCAAGGACAAGAGATATAGCTAAATCCATGATATAGAGCTACAACCATAGTTAGATTTGTATCCAGGAGCTAGCATCATAGCCACACTCGAAAGAGGTAGACAACAATAATCCATATTAGTTTCCAAGATATTTTGGAGACCAAAATAACTCTCAATGGGGAGGTGTGATCCAAAATGGATTTGGACTAAATAATCGATAAGACTCAGTATATGCAAAAAAATTGACGATCAATCAACATTATAAAATATATGTGCTACAATGCAAGATAATGTGGAATACGATAATAGTCATGTAAGAGAAAAGTTCAATAATAATTAAAATGACAAGGAAACAAATAGAAGAGAATACTAAGGAATGAGAAGTGAATATCCATGGCTATTGGCCTTATATTACCTTCTAGCTCTGCCACTTTCTTCACTCTCGGTAATTTGAAAATGGATTTTGGCCAAGGGGGAGGAGAGCATTGTAAAATTTCAAACATGAAGAAAGAAGAATAACAATCAATATTTGACTTGTTTTCCCAAATGGATTCCAGGGTAAAAGATCATGTCTCGTTGAGTTATTTTATGACTTTTTCTTGTGGTTAAATTAGTTTTTATATTTAATTGTAGCTTGTTGGTTACATTTTAAAATGAATTATCTGTATCTTTGCAAGGGGATGTAGAGTGATTGGTTGCATATTTTTTTATTATGATGCGTGAGTGTAAATAGAGAACAATAATAATTTATTCCAACTAGTAATATTCACTACATGGAAATCTAAGAATCCTTCCCTTTCTCTCAAAAATCCCAACCTTTATATTTTGGTTGTCTATCCTAGCCACAACCTTGCACATGTCAAATGGTCACAATTCATCTTGTAATATGTTATCCTTTTTTGAAATTCTTACCATAGCTCAAGGAAATCCCACGCATTGTTATTTGTTGCTTAACCTTGTACAAAAATCAAGGAGAGCCCCTCATTGTCAATGGTGGATGTAATTTCCAACCATTGTCTGACTGACACCATTGAGCGACCTAGAAAAGGGACATCAATAACCCTCCTTACAAACACATTGGTGATCACTTATTGATGGATGTTTTTGTCTTTCTTTGAGACATTATCTCTTCCTATGGGAATGTATAACCATCCCTCTATTGCCTCACATTCTTTTGTTGTCCAAAATCATTGTGGAAAACCTATAACAAGGAGAGCACACCCACAATTTTCCTTTTGTTGTCCAAACACATTGTGGATACCCTAGAATGAGGAGAGAACCCCAATTGTTTTTTATTACTATAGAAATAATGTGTGTGAACCCTATCTTGAGAGGATATGCCCCAGACTCATTCTTCATTGTCCAACATTTCCCATTAGTTGTCTAGTTATCCCATGAGATCTGGTGGATCAAAATATGATCAAAATAAAAGTGCTCAAAATTTCTTCAAAATAGACTCGTGCGTAGGCCTTGTCCTCACGATCCTAACGCAAATTGAATGGGTTCAAATGGATTTCGTATGACTGAGATATCACATTTTTTATTCTTTGCCAAACATGCAAAATTTTGTTGACTGTACAATCTGTATAGTGCTGACGTGGAATGTCCGCATGTAAGGTAGCTAGAGAGGTAGTGGGGGGGCCCAGAGGGCCCATAGTGATAATAGTGGAGGTCATTCAATGTAAGGTGGACTAGGTCCAGTATATTATTAAATAAGGCCCACTATGGTAGTTAGATATAATAAATGTAAGAGGACTTATTAGAGGTTCTACTTCTAGAAGATTCTTCCTCTAGAATGTTCTTAGGTGATGGTAGCACTATATAAAGGGGTTCAAGCAATGTAATGAGACATGAAGAGAAATATTGTATTTGGAGCGGTAGCTCAATAGGAGGATGCCCCCTCGAAGAGGCAAGTGAACAGGAGAGGATCCCTTCCATAATTGGATCCATTGTATGGTGTTGCCCTACCCTAAGGGTTTGATAGTAATAAAGAAGATTTTGCATACTGTTCTTGTGTATCTGTTGTGATGCCTTTGTATTCAGCCTTTGGTTCTTAACACCGCACTGTTGACATGGAATGTTCATACTATTGATTTGGAATGGTCATACTACTAACGTGGCATGGTCATACTTTTGACATGGTAGATGATCGTACTGACACGTGGGAGGTGATGATGTGGCAAGGTACCTTACATGACACCTATTAGATGATGAGCGGTCATACGGTGACTTGGTAGATGATCGTACTGACACATGGGAGGTGATGATGTGGCATAGGTTTGACGTGGCAAGTTACCTTACATGAAACCTATTATATGATGAGAAGTAATATGGTGATGTGAAAGAGTATGTGGACTAATTGAATGGTGCCACGTGGTCCATACATGGGCTTCCATGTGGCAGCCCCTCCAAGGAATAAAAGGTTGGTTGTTGTTCGCGGGGGTCGAACTAGCAACCTTCGGGGACAGCTGAAAAAGTCTTGGCAGGGGCCAGGCTATCATCCTACCCACACTTTGGTTCTTACCCTCTATGCTTAAAATTTGTATTTGAATTTTCTCTATGGTTCAGTCTGGGTACGAAAAGGGTCGGGGCCTTGGTTGCAGACCATACCATAAGACCTTACCAAATAATACAACACCAATCAAACAACACTTTCACGCAGGGTTTTCAACCAAATCCACACAAACAGATCAACCACTTGTAAATCGATCCAACGGTCATCCGACCACGTGCCCCATCCACATGTCATCACCACATTCAACCATTGCAACGAGTCCCAAATTAGGCATTGGGTTGTGGCCATATGGCACC
This sequence comes from Picea engelmannii, assembly GCA_009831015.1. NCBI lineage: Eukaryota > Viridiplantae > Streptophyta > Pinopsida > Pinales > Pinaceae > Picea > Picea engelmannii. The sequence goes on along the minus strand of ML779091.1, from coordinate 390,281 downwards.
CATGCGACCAACACCTCTATCCTTGGGGGTGCTAATTGCACTAACAGTGGGATAGAATGCCCGTTTTTGTGGAATGCATGTGGGTACTAGGTTTAGGCACGAGAAATGCCTTGAGCCAACTTCATTCATTCTGGGTGTGTTTTGGTGAGAAGAGACAACAAAGAATTGGGATAAACTTCCAGGGAGTGATTGCAGCTCAATTTGTGGCCAAACCAGGTGTAGGAAGAGACCAAATAGGGGTTTTTGGACATTTTGGAGCCATTGAATCCATCCATTTCTCATTTTTAGCATTGTAAAGAACTGATTTTGACACTTTTAGCATTAATGAAAAAGATACATTGGAAGATGGACGAGGAGATTTATCCCAAGAGAGGGGTGAAATAATTTATCATTTTGTTGTGTTAATGTGTGTATTTTTATGGTTGTTTATGACTTTTTATGATGCTCATGATTAAGTAAAAAACTCATTAATCTTTATGTGTTTGTAACTTGATCCTATTACCCAAGCACATACCATTTCACTTGCAATTTTAAAGAGATTCAAGCCTTTTCTTATCAAATCAAGTTGGTATTAGAGCATAGGTTTTTGAAGGTTTGATTGTTTTCGAGTGTTTGTTTTTTAATGCTTAGAAGGTTGAATCTCACAAGAGGATAAGGTCAACTTGTAGAGAGAAGTTCTCAACTGTCAAGAAGGAGAACTACACATTCACCTCAAGATTCAAGGAGACAATCACCAAGTATGTCTCATGAGGAGAGTCATGAAACTCTTACTTCAGAGGATGGAACTTTTAGAAAATCTTTCTATGATATGACAGATATGGTGAAAGTTTTATTTGAAGAAAGAAATGCAAGATTTCAAGGTGAAAGCTCAAACCCTCCAAAGGCTAATGGAGATAGTGGTGATAAAACTCCAAATAGAAATGGAGGTAATGGTGATTCTCCACCTCCTTCACCTCCATATTCCACCTCTTATACCATTTCACAACCACCTCCAAATTATCCAAAAGAACATGGTAAAAATCCTCTACAAACTCCTTTTCTTAATCTTGATATTAAGTTTGAATTGCCTATGTACAATGGAGAGGTAAATGCTGAGAAATTGGATAATTGGATTCATCACATTGAAGTGTATTATAGGATACAAAGGATCAAATATGATGAAAATAAGATTCATATTGCTTCTCTAAGATTGGAAAGTGAAACACTCATTAGGTGGGAAGCCAAAACTCAAGAGGACATGAAGAAAAATGGTAAAGTTTTAATGTCTTCGAATGATTTTATTGTTGTACTTAAAAGATAATTTTATCCATTAACATACATGCAGATAGCTATTATGGATTTTCAAAACTTTAGACAAGATAAAGGGAAAAGTGTTCAAAGCTACACTCAAGAATTTAAAACAAGAGATTTGATTTTGGGTATATATTTATCTTCTCAAGAATCTTTACTAAAATATATTGGAGTATTTCGTAGCTACTTGAGGCATATAATACTTATGTTTAACCCTACAAGTCTAGATGAAGTTTGTGTATAGGAAAATTATTTGGAAGAAAGAGGGAGGAATGAACCTTAAGAGGGAAGAAAGAAACCTTTTGTTCACAGAGACAAAGGAAAGAAGAAGTTCAAGGTAAATGTAAGAAATAATGCTTCAATCAAGAAAGAGGGAGAGAAACTCACATGTAAACACTATTCAAGATATGGCCATGATGAATACCATTGTTGGAAACTTCATCCTGAAAAGAGACCCAAAAATTTTAGCCATAAGGGGAAACCAAAGACTAATGCAACCATACAACATTATTTAGGTTCTGATTCGGGTGATGAAATAAAGATTACATCCATGGGTTTTCAAGGTGAGGATTCTATTGCAAGTACTAGTTCTTCAAGTAGTAGTAGCCTCGATGAAACTCAACATGAAAAAGAAAGAATAGATATTTTCCACATAAGGGTGATTTGAAAGCATACCAAGATAGATACTCTTTTTGATACTGGATCTCAAGAAAACCTCATATTTGAAGACACTGTCAAGAAAATAAAATTGGAAACTACTCCACATCCCAAACCATACACTCTAGGATGGATATGTGAAAATGCCAAATTGCATGTGACAAGAAGGTGTAAACTTAGATTTTCCATCATTGCAAATTTTATAGATGAGGTAGAGCTTGTTGTTATTCCTTTGGATATCTGTGGTACTGTGATGGGAATCCCATACATATATCATTGGAGCACCATATTTCATCATCATTAGAACAAGTATCATTTGTTTAAAAATGGATTTTATTACATTGTTAGAGAACATACAAAGACGTTGAGTTTGTCACTTGTAAATGATGGACAAATGAAGAGATTAGTCAATGCTAGTAATAATTTCGTCCTCTTGATGATCAAACATAAAGACAATGTTGAAAAAGAATCTTTTCAAGGTTGTGATTCAAAGTTGAAATCTTATTTTTATGAGGTTGTTAACCAATATGATGAGATGTTTTAGGAATCAAAGAGATTGCCTCCAAAAGGGCTATCCAACATGAGATACAATTGCAACAAGATTGTCCTCTTCCAAACATTGGTATGTACATGATGTCAGTCATGGAGTATGATGAAATTAAAAAACAAATCAAAGAGTTACTTGACAAAGGGGTCATCATGCCAAGAACATCGCCATGTGGATCACCAATTGTTTTAGTGCCAAAGAAATATGCTACATTGACCATGTGTGTAGACTTCAGGGCCTTGAACATGATTACTGTAAATAATCCTTATCCTCTTCCTAGAATTGATTATTTTCTTGATCAATTGAAATATGATAAGTATTTTACTAAATTGGATTTGACAAGTGGATATCATCAGATTAGGATTGTTGAAGGAGACACTTGGAAAAAAAAATTCAAAACAACGCAAGGTTTGTTTGAGTGGATGGTAATTCCATTTGAAATTTGAAATGCTCCTATTACATTCATGAGAGTCATGAATGATGTATTAAGGAATTTTATCGATGATTCTATTATTGTCTACTTGGATGAAATTTTGATATCTAGAAAATCTCGTGAAGAGCATGTTATGCGTCTAAAGCATGTTTTTGATGTATTAAATAATAAATTTGTTTTTGAAGATGTCTAAATGTTAGTTTGGAAAGACCTCACCTGTTTAGTTGAGACATATTGTTGGAGGAGGAGAACTGAAAATTGATCCTTCCAAGGTCAAAGTGATTTTGTATTGGCCTAAGCCCAACAATGTGACATAGGTAAGAAGCTTTTTGGGAGTAGCCCAATATTGGAGAAAGTTTATTTCTAACTTCTCTTCAATTGCAACTCGATTACATACAGTGACAAGCATCAAGAAAGCTTTCCAATGGGGAGGAAAGAAACAAAAAGCATTTGATGCATTGAAGGAGAAGATTAGTTCAGCTCCAGTTCTTGCACTTCCAAATTTGACAAAACCATTTGAGATCCAAATAGATGCAAGCAATTATGCAATGGGATCAGTATCGTTGCAACATGGTAAGCCCATTTGTTTTCATTCTGAAACTTATAATGGTGTTGTGATTAACTATCCTATTTATGATAAGGAGTTGTATGCATTGGTGCACAATGTGAAAAAAATGGAAACATTATTTGTTGGGAAAATAAACTATCATTCACACAGATCATCAACCATTGCAATAATTAAAATCACAAACAAAGCTACAACAAGCAAGGCACTTCAGATGGATGGGTTTTATAAAACAATTCCACTTGGTTATAAGGTATAAAAAAGGCATTTGTAACAAATTTGTTGATATGATTTTTAGGCCTATTGTTAGTGCTTTAGTTATTCTTAAGCACAATTCTATCATGCATGAGAGCTATGTTGAACAATTGCTTTAGATGCTGATTTTAAAGAGGTTTATGCAACTTTGTGTCATTTTAACCAAGCTAAGGAATTGGATTACCATGTGCATGATAAGCTTTTGTATCATCTTGGAAATATATGTATTCCACAGGGTGAAAGAGTCAACATCATAAGGGAAGCTCATTCTTCTCTTATTGTTGGCCACTTTGGTGTAGGAAAGACAATGGGTAATTTGCAAAGGTATTGATATTGGCCTAAAATGAATGAAAGTGTTTCAAGATATGTAAGAGGATGTTCTTTATGTGCTACAAGGAAGCCTAGAAATAGAAAGTTGGGTTTGTATACTCCACTTCTGGTTCCTTCCTGTCCTTGGGAAAGAATTTCCATGGACTTTGTAGGAGGTCTACCTATGTATAAAAAGAATCATGATTATCTTTATGTTGCGGTTGATCGTTTCAACAAAATGTGTATTTTGATGCCTTGTAAGAAGCAGGTTACAACTAATAAAACAACACAAACGTTCTTTCAACATGTTTGGGTACATTTTTTGTTTCCTAAATAAATTATTTCTGATCTAGATTCTCTATTTATTGGGAACTTTTGGTCAAGTTTATGGGAAATCATGGACACCAAACTAAAAAAGAACACATATTTTCATCCACAAACCGATGGTAAAAAAAAGTGGTGAATATAATAATAGTGCATCTTCTTCATGGTTATTGCAGGAAGTATCCTAAGATTTGGGATGAGAACATACACTACATTCAACATGCTTACAATCAGACTAAGCACTCTTCGAATCAAACATCTCCATTTGAGGCATGTTTTGGTCATTTTCCAAAATCTCCTTTAGATTTTATCTTTGGGAAAGACATTGCTATTGATGGTCAATATGACATTGATAGGGAAAAGAAGTTCATCGAACAAATTTAGTTGGTTCATAAAATGGTACAAGAACAATTGGAAAAGAGCCAAGCCAAGTACAAGACAAGACATGAAAATAATCATGTTGATCACAGTTTCCAAGTTGGAGATGAAGTTTGTATTTACATTAGCAAAGAGAGGCTTAAAGGAGAAGGTAAAAAACTGAAACCAATTAGATATGGACCTTTCAAGATTCTTGAAAAGATTGGTAAAAATGCCTTCCGTTTGGATTTGCCTCCTTATATGCAAATTTATGCAGTTGTCAATGTTGAGAATTTGAGATTGTATGAGCCTCCTTTGATTGATGATCAAGGAGAGCATGCTCACATTCCTTCCATAGATAATTTCTCGCTAGAATATATTTCATAACTGCATGAAGACACAATCCTTGACAGGAGGATGAGAACTTCAAAACGAGGGAATGTGGAATACCTTCAAGTGTGTATTGAAGGCACAAATCCAAGCAAGGCCAAATGAAATAAGGTTGGAAAGGTGAGGGAACTATACCCTCATCTTCATTTTGACTGAAAGTAGTATTTTGGAGGTCCAAAAGCTTCCCAATGGGGAGGGAGTGATCGAGGGGATAAAAATATGCTCAAAAATAAATTTTCTCAGAATTAATTCAAAATAGACTAGTGCATAGGAATCATCCTCACGATCCCAATGCAACTTTAACGAGTTCAAACATACATCATATGAGTGATATATTTCATTCTTTCCACTTTTCCAAACATGCAAAATTTTGTTGACTATACAATCAGTACATTTCGTACAATGTTGACGTGGTAGTTCCGTACTGCTGACATGGCATGTCCATACTGATAATGTGGCATTTACATACTGTTGATGTGGCATGGTTGTACTTCTGACATGGTAGATGACCATATTTACACATGGCAGGAGGTCATACTGACACGTGGCAGGTGATGACTTGGCATACGTTGAGGTGGCAAGGTACTGTATAAGACATGTGTGAGATGGTGACGTGGAAGATTACATGGACCAATTGAATGGTGCCAGATGGACTAGACATGGGCTGCCATGTGGCACCCCCTCCAAGGAATAAAAGGTTGGTTTTTTTTTGAGGGGATCAAACCCGGGACCCCCCAGGACAGGTGGCAAAGTCTTTGGCAAGGGCCGGATTACCAACCTACCCACGCTTTGGTTATTACCCTCTATGCTTAAACTTTGTATTTGAATTTTCTCTATGATTTAGCTCATTTGAGGAAAGGGACTCCATACAAATGGATCTTCCACTTTTCAATCGATACAATGGTCATTCGAACACGTGCCCCAACCACATTTCATCACCACATTCAACCATGACAACGGGTCTCAAATTATGCACTAGGTTGTGGCCATATGGCACCCATGCGACGAACATCTCCGCCCTTGGAGGCGCTAATCGCGCTAACGGTGCGAAAGAATGCCCATTTTTGTGGAATGCCCGTGTGTGTTGGGTTTAGGCAGGAGAAACGCCCGTGAGCCAAGTTCAGTCAGTATGGGTGTCTTTTGGCGAGCAAAGACAACAAAGAATAGGGAGAAACTTCTAGGGAGTGATTCCAACTCAGTTTTTTGCTAGACCGGATGAAGTAAGAGCCCAAATAGGGGTTTATGGATGTTCTGGAGCCATTGAAGCCATCCATTTCTCATTCTAAGCATTGTAAAGCACTAATTTTGACACTTTGAGAATTAATGAAAAAGATCAATTGGAATTTGGACTAGGAGATGTATCCAAAGAGAGGGGTGAACTCCTTTATCATTTTGTTGTGTTAATGTGTGTATTTTGATGTTTTTTTATGAATTTCTATGTTTCTCATGATTAAGTAAAAAACTCATTAATCTCTATGTGTTTATGACTTGATCCTATTACCCAAGCACATACCATTTCACTTGCAATTTTAAAGAGATTCAACGATTTTCATTTTCACATCACCACACGCCTGCTATTTTTCCCTAGCAATGGGTGCACAATTAGTTTTTCATTTCTATGAGAAGGTTTTTTGTAAAGTAACGATTAGTTGATGGAAAAAAACACAAGCTACTATTGTTTGATATTATGGGTATTTACGTTTTAATTAAGAGAAAGATAAAATGTACTCTCTATTGAGTAACAACTAAAACTCTCTATGACTCTACAACTACATGACTGCATACTGGTGTTGGTTTTGTAGAGATTAGAAACAATGTAGCTTGCTGGAAGAAACCCTAAGCCTAATTTTTTACTAGATTAATTGCACAGTGTAACGTATGAACACTAGAAGGTTGCTCGAGGAATCCCACTTGTTTTCAGAGCGTTTCTCTTTCCATTTATTATTTTATACATTATTCTCTTATTGTTTTTTGGTTAAGGATTTAAAAATTCACTTTGATAGATGGTGTATATTATCTTATCCATACACAACTTCGATGTGAAATACAAATCCAAAGAATACTATGATATATATTTTTGTGAGAGATAACATCTATAATGTAACCATCATGATTTAATTATAGAATAAATGAAGTATTAATATATTGGAGCACAATGTTGAGTCATGTTACACGTTGGATTATTAACCTAGAACCTAGTTCATTGATGGTTTGAATGCAAAGAGTTGGTTTCCCTCTGCTTACTCAACAAGCCACTTAATAGATACCATAAACCAACATATTTTTGAATTCCATTGGATAAAAATGATCAAAGTATTCTCATAAGTAAATTATTTTCATGATAAAGAAAAGAATTTGCAAAAAAGGTACACTTCTTGGATTTTTCCTCAAGCTTTGTTCTATTTTCTTTATCAATATGGACAAATGCTTCACAATCAAAAGTATTCAAAAAAGAATAGTTTACCTTTTTTCTTGTCCATGTCTCCTTGGGAATGCTTCCATCCAAAGAGATTAAATGTCATCTATTTATTAATTAAACAATAGTATCTACAACACATGCCCATAAATGTAAGGGAAACCCAACATACAATCTCATACTCCTAGTGTGCTCCATGATTGTCATGTTCATCCTTTATGACACACCATTTTCTTATGGTGTTCCCAGAACTGTATTTTCTCTATGAACCCCATGGTATGAACAATAATCATCAAACACCTTATTGCAATATGGCACTTAAACCTCTTTCTTGTCTCATTCTCAACCAAAACTTTCCATTTCTTAAAAGTGTCAAAAACATCAGATTTCTTTCAAACGAAATAAACACAAGTTTCTTTGTTTTCATCATAAATAAAGTTAACATAATAATGAGATCCACCAAGAGATGATACCTGAGATGGTCCCCATACATCTATATGCACAAGTCCAACTTTTGGCTCTTCTTTTCTTTTCTGACTCTGAGAAATCTGAGTCTCTTATGTTTTCCATAAACACAGTGCTCACAGAAATCCAAATCAACCTTTTTAATATCTGGAAACAAATTCCTTTTGTGAAGTATCTTCATCCCCTTCTCGCTCGTTTGTCCAATCCTATGATTCCACAGTTTTGTATCCACTCATGTAGAAGCTAAAGAGATATAAGAGTTAGTGTTATCAGTACATAAATACAATGTACCTACCTTCTTCGCTTTTTCTATCACCAATGATCATCTAGTGACATTCCATGCCTTATATGTAAATGTAGATATAAAACCTTCACTTTCCAACTTCCCAGTTGATATTAGATTTTTTCTTAGATATGGAAGATGTCTCACCTATTTCAACAACCATTGATTTCCATTCTTTTTCTTTATTTGTACCTTTCCCATTCCAACAATTTTAAATGGTTCATCATCACCAAGATGAACCTATCCAAAATCACCTTGAGCATAATATTGTAAAATGTTTGGTATGCGGTGTGGCATGAATGGAAGCCCCTAAATATACTACCCAAGACTTAGAAATATTATCTATAGAAATAATCAAAGCATCTTGTAAGACATCACGTGTTACATTTTCTTCCTGATTTTTCTCGTGTTGTTCATCTCTTTGTTTCTTTGGATATCTGCAATCTTTCTTCAGATGTATTTTCTTCCCACAATTGTATCCCTCTATCTTTCCTAGTTTGGATTTGGATCCTCTCTTCCTAGAATTCTCGTAGTTTCATGAGCCCTTTCCTCTATGCTTTTTTCTTTCCCTATTCTCCACGATCAACACATTACATGATGTCTCACCTGTAGATTTTAACCTTGTACAATATTTTAGTACAAACACATTTTCAATAAAAGAACATAAAATATATAATGGAAAATACACACATTACACTGAATTTTTTTCCCTGGAAACCAAAACCGGGAAAACCAACATATTCTAAATTCATTAACATAACAAACATTGTTTACAATACAATATACATATAGGATTGGTCAAAAATCCTAATTCCTTAACTAGAAATAGAAAACCATCGACGAAAAACCATGTGCCGAAAAACCTCCCATAAATGGACACGAAAACCGAGGACCACCCAAAAATGGACAGAAAAACTGAGGAATATAACACAAACACAACATCAAATAATATACCACAAACACAACATCACCTATGTGTTTTCATCACATTTCCTTGCTAAGGATAACACTAACAACATGATAAAATTTCAGAGTGTTTGAACCAGAGACATAGTTACTAACAATCATGACCAAGTCATTCTAGATTTCTGGCAATGAGAACAAGATTAGAAGAGCCTTGACCTCATCATCAAAGTCCACTTTTATAGTAACTAGTTGATCAATAAATGTATTAAATATGAAACAAACCCACCTTTTGACATATTCATATTAACTAATCACTTCATTAGAAATACCTTATTGGACGCCGATGGTTTTTCATACAGTTTTTCCAATGCGTCCATCAGATTCTTAATTGTATTTTTTTTTTGAAATATTGAAAGCCACCAATGTTGCCATGCTCAGCCATATCATTCCCAGTGCCTTTCTATCAAGAATATCCCATTTTTCATCCATCATAGTTGCCAATTTTATTTATTTTGCATCCAACAGTAGGTAAATATCCTTATGATATAAATAATATTCCATATGCATCTTGCAAAACTGGTAGTTTTTTCGTTAAATTTATCAACCCTAAACTTTCCATCTTCCTCCATTTCTCCTAATCGAACTAGGAACCCTCTATTCTCTCAATTTACCTTTTTCTCTAATACCACTTCTTAGAAAAACACGATCATGGATCAATAAAATAAAACAAATGCAGAAATAAAACACATAAGATACAAAATAAAAAAGAGACATAGATATACGTGCTTCACTCAGTGTGGGCTATGTCCACCAGAGAAATTACCAGGTCCTTCATTTTTATTATTATCCAACAAGTGAAGGGATACAACCTATAGTACAAATGTTGTAACATCCTCTTCTTTGCATCACAATCTCCTCTCTTAGAATAAAATATTCACAGACATACATAAATGCAGTATAATTCCCTCATGAAAATAGTGTTTCCTTTTAGGGGAAAAAAAAAACTAGCATAACTTCTACCATCGGATCTGCAACCTTATAATGAATGGTCCATAATGACTACGAAATTACAATATTTTACAAGGAAATTTTCCCAAAATTTCACTTCAGGGGCATTGCCGCCAAATCCCATGCTAGGGGGGGCTCCATTAATTTTTCGCCTCCCCACCTCTGGACCCCCATGAGGATAATAGTGGGGGGAGGAATTCCCCCCACACCCCCGTAAGGAAATTGGATACAAACATGGCTGAAAAAAAACTATGAATCAAGAAGATAATAAAGCTCCACAACCAAAAATCCAATCCTTCCTTCTATTGACTATGAAATAACACGGGAGTATTTCAATGTGGAAATTCAAGGGAATGCACCAATCTATGGCGTGGGTGTAGTGTTTTTCTTTAATCACAACCATTACATGTTTATCATATATGCTCCAAGATCAGGTTGAAACAAAAAGGAATAACTCATAGCCCTATGGATTTTATTACATATATATAAAAAAAGAATTTTCGGAAGCTGGAAGTAATTGGTGACTCAAAATTGGTCATTGGTTGTGCCATGTATAGAAATGCATCCTAAGATATTAAACTAGCTCCGATAATGGGAGAAATCAAACTAGCCTTCAAATCCTTTGAGTGGTTTTATTTTTATCACATCCTGCATGAGATTAATGGAAACGAAGATGAACAATCCAAAAAGGCTCTTTCTCTACCATTTGGGGTCTTTGGAATTTATGAGTTTATTGAAGGAGAAGAGATAGATGCAATGAAATTTTGTTTATGAGGAATGAGCTATTCTGGTGTGAGTTTAAGCAAATGATTTGGTATTCCTTTTGTGTGTAAGATATATAAATATGAACATATATATATCTATAAGATGGTAGTAGTGAGATAGGAAAGGAGTGAGAGAGGTATGTAAGATCTATTTTGTGTCCTTTTGAATAGATGATGTAGTGGGTCTAGTGAAGGCCATAAGGTTTCACTATCACATGTATATTCATTTTTGGGGATTATAAAGTTCTTTTTCTAAGGATATGTATATATATATATATATATATATATATATATATATATAGCTAATGATGGTCTCTCATGAAACATTAGTGGCAATGAAAACATGGGAAAAAAACAATATGTTAACTTGGATGGATTATTCAAAGTACTTTTACAATGAATTTAAATATGGTTTAAAAATGTGAAACCTAGGAGATTGAATTAGCTTCATGAATATGCAACTTTTATTCATAGAAATTATGAATAACTATGAGAAATTTTAATTTTTCTAACAATGTTATATTGTATTCTAGAAAAATATAAGTATATGTTTATATTGATGCATATCTTGAGTACCTTAATGATGTAATTTCATTCCAAAAACTTGTATAATTGTAAAGAGAACCCATTTTAATAGTGCAGTGGATTTTTTGAAAATTTATGATATTAATTTTATATTTTTTTAAATTATGAAAGTCAATATATTTTTGAAATTACGATGTATTTTGTTCATGCAGGCTAAGATTGTCTCAACATGATCAAAATAGTTTCGTTTTATTTTAGATCCTTGATTTCAGTCTCTTCTATTGTGACATATAAATAATTTTAAAAATGGTTATGCCAACACTCACACTCACACACCCACACACTCACACACACTCCCTCTCTATTTCCCCCCTCTTCCACTCCTTCCCTCTCTCTCCCCCCTCTCCCCCTCCCTCTATCCCTTTTTCCCTCTCTCTCTCTCCTATTACACCCCCGTCTCTTCTACCTCTCTCCCACACTTTATTTCTCTCCTCGTTGTTAGTATGAGTCTCAAACTCTCTCTTTCCCCCTATTTATCTCTCTCCCTCTCTTCCTCTCACTCTCTCTATACCTCCCCTTATATGTCTCCCTCTCTCTGCCTCCCTTCCTCTCACTATCCCTCTCACTATCCCCCTCTCTGTCTCCCTCTCTCCCCCTCTAACTCTCTCTCTACCCCTCCTCTTTGTATTCTCTCTCCCCCTGTCACTTTATCTCTACCCCTCCTATTTTTATTTCTCTCTCCCCTTCTCACACACACTCTCCCCCTCTCCCTCTATTTCTCCGCCTCCCTTCCACTATCTATCCTCTCTATATATCTCTCCTACATCTACCCTTTTCTCCTACATTTAACTCTCTATCTACACCCCTCTTTGTTTTCCTCTCTCTCCCTGGTAGATTCTCAACACACTCTCTATATACCTCGTTTATATGCCTTCCTCTCCCTCCAAAACTCTCACATAATATATTTTTATCCCCCCTCTATGCCTTCCTCCCTCTCCCTCACACACTCTCAGTCACACTCTCTCTACCTGCCCTCTTTTTCTTACTTTCTCTCCCTCTCACACTTTCACACACTAGCAAGTTTGGTACATTGCAAGGAAAGACACAGCCTTAACCTAAACATAGAAAGACCTATACATGGAACGGACTGTAAATATCTATACCTATACCTTTCCCTTCCATGCATCACAGTCTCACACCTACTCCCTCTATATCTCCCCTCTCTTAACCTCTCTCCCTCTCTCTCTCTCCCTCCATCTATTTTTATCTTTCTCTCTCTCTCTCTCTCTCTCTCTATTCCCATTTGTCCCTCCCTTCCCCTATATCCCCCTCTCTCTCCCACCACTCTCTCTCCCTCTCTCCTTGTTTTTAGTCAACCTATCTCTCTCTACCTCTCTTTCCTTGTCCCTCATTATACCTCCCTATATATATATCTCCATCTCACTTTCAAACTCTCTTCTACTCTTACTGGCTCTCTCCCTCCCTCCCTTTCTTTCCCTCCAATATCTCTCTACCCTATCCCTCGATATATCCATCTCACTCTCAATATATCTTATACTCGTGTTGTATCTTTCCCTCCCTCCCCTTATCTTCCTCTCCCCCCTCTCTCTCTCTCTTCCATGTGCCCCTCTTTCCCCGTCCATATTTATTCCCCTCAATTTATCGCTCATTGTATACCCCTCCCTCTCTAACATCCAATCCCCCCCCCCAAGCTTTCTCTCTTTATATCTCTCTTTATATATATCTACCCTCCCTTCCCTCTCTCCTCCTTTACTCTTACACTCTGCTTGACTCTCTCTCTAGCCCCTCCTCCCTCTCTCTCTTCCCACCCTCCCACTATCTCTCTTATCTCTCCCCCTCCCTCCCATTGTATCCCTTATCTCTCTCCCCCTCCCTTCCACTATCTCTTCTCTCTCTCTCTCATATATCTACCCCTCTCCCCCTCTCACTTTGTATACCCATTCCTCTCTCTCCACCACTCTCCTCCCTTTATCTCTTTACCTATGTGTAAACCCCTTCCCTCCCTCTCCCCTGTTCCCTCGAACTATCTCTCTCTCTCTCTACCCAGTCTCTTTCTTTCCCTCTCACT
>ML779091.1:346253-374973 GCA_009831015.1 Picea engelmannii | reverse complement strand
ACACACATCTTCTTGTAAATGTATTGAACCTGCACAGAATAGATCTAGCTAAAAAATAATACACACATTTGCAGAGAGAATTGGAAAAGGAAGAAGAAGGAGAGAAAGAATGGAAGAATTCTCATTAACCGTTTTCTACACTCAAAGAGTGAATAATTTACAATAGATATAGGATACATGAGTAATTGATGAGCCATAGTGGTGGTCTAGATTGATCTGGACACACACCAGCAGTTGCAAGAGTAAACTGCCAGCTAGTCTAGTCTCTCAGGTAGTTACGGGAGTGAACTGCCACCTAGTTGAGTTAACTAGTCAAGCAATCTTCAGTTAACTGACTGAACAAAGAGTAGTGAGTTGGGGATTATCCCAATGTTGCATGGTGACAAAACCAATGCATCATCTAAACTCAACTCAACTAGTCAAACTGAAGTATCAACTGAAAGAGAATATTCTCCAGGTGGAATATTCTCCCCTCTAAAATATAGAATACTCGATAATGACTAATTATGACTAATAAACAAGGAATAACCTTAGGAAAAATAAATCCTAGGTGTGTGTGAAGTAACTCCAACACCCCCCCTGAACATCACTATGGTGAAAATAAAGAATGGGTCTTGGCTACGAGGCCATGTTAGGTACCCAAATACAAAAGATACAATGAACTAGATGAGGAAAGAGGGAAAACCTCATGGGAACAACCCCCCCCCCCCTCAAATTACAATGCATAAAATAAAAAATGATAAGGAACAAAAGGCAGTTGCTAAGAAACCATGTCCTTCACTCCACGAAGACCTCGCAACTGTGCAAGTTTGTGCTCGTTGAAAATTTTGTTGAAGATGTAGATGTCTGCATGGATCTGATGAAGTATATGCACCATTTATATGCCCACACATATCCACTTTATCTTGTTGTAATGAAAAATATCCAAATAAATTTTGGATGAAATTTTGAAAACTGTGCCGCCGTTTCCAGAAAAATGTTGAAATTTTGTTGATTTTAAAATGATCATAACTTCACTTTCCGGACTCCGTTTCGGACGATTTTGTTTTTGAAATTGGATATATTCCCAAGAGGAATTCAAATATCCAATTTGTTTCTGCAAATTGTGCTAAGAAAATATCAGAATGGAGTCTGATTTGCACGGCTCTCTTTTTGTCTCGTGACATGCATGCATGGTGCATGCAAAAGTGTTTGCATGTGACTCCTGAGATGCATGCCATATATATTCGACATGAATTTCAGAAAATAAATCTAAAATGGATTAGACATCATCTTCAATTAATGGAATATAATTTTTTGTAGATACTTGTGTAGAAGGCTCTTCAAACTGAGATGATTTATCTTCCAGTGGCTTTTCTACATTCTCTATCTTGTCAACATTTTGCATGAATTCTTCCTTATTCCCAAATAAAACCTCCAATCTACTCCATAAGTCATTTGGAGTTAATTCTTGTGAGTCATCATATACTTGATGGAGAATTTTCGGAGAAATAAAATAGATGATACATCCTATGGCCATATCTTGTCTATTGAGAAACTCATTTTTCTCGTTGACAAAATCAAGCTCTACTTCCATTGCCATGGTTATTTGGTATAAGCCTTTACATCTTAGCATAAGCAAAAAATTTTGGCTTCCATTCCAAATAGTTGTGCGGCGTGAGAAGTATTTCCAGCAAATAATCCACCTTTTCGCTGTCTTCAATCTTCAGTACCTGCAAAACAATTTGGTGTAGATTTTGTTTAGCATTCCATCGGCTCTGATACCATGTAAATGTGTTGAAAATGCACATAATAGATCTAGCTAAACAATAATACACACATTTGCAGAGAGAATTGGGAAAGGAAGAAGAAGGAGAGAAAGAATGGAAGAATTCTCATTAACCGTTTTCTACACTCAAAGAGTGAATAATTTACAATAGATATAGGATACATGAGTAAATGATGAGCCATAGTGGTGGTATATATTGATATGGACACACACCAACAGTTACAAGATTAAACTGCCACCTAGTCTAGTTTCTCAGGCAGTTACGGGAGTGAACTGCCACCTAGCTGAGTTAACTAGTCAACTAGTCTTCAGTTAATTCACTGAACAAAGAGTAGTGAGTTGGTGATGATCCCAATGTTACATGGTGACAAAACCAATGCAACATCTAAACTCAACTCAACTAGTCAAACTGAAGTGTCAACTGAAAGAGAATATTCTCCAGGTGGAATATTCTCCCCTAAAATATAGGAGATTGGATAATGACTACTTATGACTAATAAACAAGGAATAACCTTAGGAAAAATAAATCCTAGGTGTGTGTGAAGTAAATCCAACACATCTTGCTCACCCCCTTGCTACTTTTTCATCCACAAACTTCTTTCCACCGATATATATATATATATATATATATATATAACCAGGGTAGATCCATTTCAACTCCGGATCTATCAAATCCTTCGAGATGCAAAATATTTCCTCATGTTTTGTATGCTAAAAAAACTTGAATCTCGAGGAGAAGCATGATAAATCCAAAGTTAAGATGTGATATTCTAATAAATAATATATCCTTTATATGTAACATTACACGTTTTATTACTAATGACAAGAGTCCTTCCAAATAGTTATTACATATGGTTTCAATGTTACCCTATAATCACAAGAAAATCATTTTGGTAAATTTTCAGTTTGAAATAATTTAATAAATATGGAAAAATTTTAATTTAATAAATATAAAGAAAGTTTTGGAATCCACTGACTTCCATCAATATGATTTATCCAATCAAAAATTTTATTTTCTGAAACTACAAATTTGAGAAAAATATTTTTTATTATAAAAAGATAATAAATATTTTCTTTAAAAAATTAGAAAAATGTACTAAATATTTTTGTTTTAAAAATATATAAAAAATATTTTCTTAAAAAATATTAGAATTTTTAAAAAATAATAGATAGACAACGTCAATTTGAGATACTACCAATTTCGAGACATCATTTTGACATCCTACCAATTTTATAGTCCGTGATTTTAGAAGGTACTAATTGAAAACATGTTTCATGGGAAAAATGTGACACTACAAGAATAATATGAGATTATATTTTTATTTGAAATCACTTGTAAGAATAACAAAATTCATTTTTTATGGGCTGCTAGGTTTCTATGCATCGAACCAATCACGTGTTGACTCTCTCAGCCACTATGGCCATGGAGGCCGAGGGAGGGGATCCCCAGGCCCCCTCCTACAGTTCCATCGTTGCCAAAGAGCACGACTCTTACCACTCGAAAAGACTGAACTTCGAACTCTCGGAAGGTATGAAAAAGATTATCTGGGAGGAAGAGATGCCAAAGGAAAATCTAGTGGAAATCGATCCAACAACCAATCGCTCCAAAATACACTATCATCTCTACAAGAATAGAGGACCAAAAACAATACATGAGGGATTTCTCTCTGATAGGAATTTTTTTAGGGCTATGGACCTCATAAAAGGATCTAATCAAATGGATCTAGAACTGGTGGAAACCCAAAGGACACTATGACCTCCAACTTGGATCAAAAGGCTTCTTTACCATCATCTTGCACAATCTAGAAGACATAAATCAA
This sequence comes from Picea engelmannii, assembly GCA_009831015.1. Classification (NCBI taxonomy): domain Eukaryota; kingdom Viridiplantae; phylum Streptophyta; class Pinopsida; order Pinales; family Pinaceae; genus Picea; species Picea engelmannii. Next base: position 371,385 of record ML779091.1, on the reverse strand, counting down.
ATCTTTGAAGGAGGACCATATTTCTACAACTCGACCGACCTCTTCCTCCATTTCTGGACAGAAAGGTTCATCCCCAAAAAAGAATACTTCACGCATGCACCAGTATGGCTGAGGCTCTAATCGCTCCCACATGAATTTTGGCTGGAAGATATCCTTGTGGGAATTGACAACACCATCGACAACTATGTCAAATCCTAGGAAGAGAAAAAATAGAGAAGGTACACAACCTACACTCACATATGTGTTTACTTCAATATATCTAAACCCCTCCCGGGGGCCATTACTATGGACTACCAGGATGATGAATGGTCCCAAACCCTCGACTATGAGAACATCCCCTTTCGCTGCCTAAAATGTCATGAGCACAGGCACCTCTTCTGCGAGTGCCCATTAAATAATCCTACCAAAGCCTTTACGGAAGACTCCAACAAATCCAAGAATGGTTTCATCCCTGTCACAGGAAAACGTAGGCATCAATTCAAAAAGGAACCCCCCCAGGGACCCCCTGGACCCCCACTCAAGAACTCCTTTGATGTCCTCCAAACCCTAGTTGACATACCCTCCTCCTCAATGAAACCACGAACTGATCTCGCTAAATGCCAAAGAACCACGAATCCCGATCATTCATCCCCAGATCCCTCTCAACCACTACCCTCTAATGCCTCTCTTCCCGCCACACTTGGACCGAAAATAGGATATCCAGACACAAACCTGGAAGATCAGGAGCTCACAAGAATTGACATGGCACACCTGGATAAAGTTTACCATAAGCAACAATTATACACTATACCACCAGACTAGTTGCGTAAAGTGCACAAAGTATTTCTCAAATCCTTGACAGGGGGATCAACCAGAGCCAGCACGAACCTTGGAATTCAAAAGGGAACAATCAAGGATCCACCCAAACCTACAAAAGATGAGAAAAAAAGGGGTCATAAACTGAAACATCAACTCATTCAGGATGTCGGGAACTTCCTCATCAACTCGGATCAGATACATTTGATCTCAAACAGCTTCCCTCCCATCCAACCCCCATCCTCCTCATGAAGATGCTATCCTGGAATATAAGGGTCCTAAACCCAAAAAACAAACAAGCTATCCTCCGAGAGAGAATCAAGAAAGATCAGTCATATATTCTCATTCTACAGGAAACAAAATGTGCAGGAGAGGAGGCCTCTTCTACGCTTCAAAAATGTTGTAAGCAATATAATCACATGGAAATCAATGCCAAAGGAGTCGCTGGCAGTATAGCAATTCTTTGGAACCCATCCACAGTTCTGTTGGACGACCTCTTCACCTCCAAATGGACCATCACTGCATCTTTTTGTCTCATTGGCTCGAACAAAATTGGATACATTACAAACATAGATGGCCCCACTAAACCAGGCAACAAGGAATCCTTCCTCAATCACTTGCACTGGTTAGCCGATCACATCAACCCCCAAAGATGGATTCTCGGGGGAGACTTCAACATAATAACGGATCTGGAGGAAAAAAAGGGGGGCACACGCACTCTGGGAAATGACAACGAGCATTTCAATCACTTCATAGTATTTTAGAATCTTATTGATGTCATTACAGACAATGGACCTTACACATCTTCCAACAGGTGCTCGGGGATTCAACAGGTCTCTTGCATACTCGACCACTTCCTCGTATCAGAAGCCATAATGATGGATGGACTAGCCTGGAATTCCACGATCATTGAATCTTTGGGCTCAGATCATTGGTCGATCCTCCTCAATATCAATATAAGTGGCACTCCTGGAAGAAAGCCTTCTTGCTTTGACAAATTCTGTTTGACACACCCAAACTTCCAAGTTAATATCAAGTCGCGGTGGAAAGAAGCAACTATACCTACAAGAACTCCCATGTATAGATTCCAACAGAGACTAAAAAACCTCAAACAACATCTAAAATCTTGGAATAAATCTACCTTTGGCAACATATTTCAAGCATAGGATAATATCAACCAACAAATTCAAAGCCTCCAACAACAGATCAGATAAAAAGGCCTCACAAACTCCCTCAAGCACCAAGAAACCCTTCTAAACAACCAGCTGGTTGAAAGAAGGGTGCAGGAGGAAATCCTCTGTAGACAAAAATATCGCATCCAATGGATGAAAGAGGGAGAAAGAAATACTAAATTCTTCCATAGATCCATGGTCCAACGACGTCAAACAAATAGCATTACTCATCTAGTCTGAGATCACGGAATGAAAATTCAACAACATGCTGATATTGAAAAGGAAATGCTCTCCTACTAGAAAAACCTTCTCTCAGAACTCTCGGTGTATTGATCCCAGGCAATTGAAACCATCCTCAAGAACATACCCAAGGAGGTCACCAAACAACAGAATGAGGCACTAATGAGACCAATAACTTTGGAGGAGGTGGATCAAGCCCTAAGGGACACCCCTATAGGTAAAGCTTCGAGGCCGGATGGGTTCACTCAAGATTTTTTACACCATTGTTGGAGCATCATCCCAATAGATGTTTGGGAAATAATTGAGGACTCAAGAAGATCGATACAAATCCTTCAAGTCATCAATGCCACCTTTCTCACACTAATCCCAAAAAAAAATCGCACCACGTCCCCCTTGCACTTCCGACCCATTTCCCTTTGCAAAGTCATCTATAAACTCCTCATGAAGATCATCGCAAATCATCTCATACCCATTCTTCCATTCATAATTTCACCAGAACAATATGGTTATGTGGAAGGAAAACAAATTCTAGACAGTGTCATATTGGGACACGAATTAATCCACTCGCTCCACTCAACAAAATCACCAGGTATTCTCTTAAAAATGGATCTCTCAAAATCTTTTGATAAACTAAGCTGGAGTTACTTAAAATCTACTCTCCTTGCCTTTTCCTTTGAACCCAATTAGGTCTCCTGGATAATCAACCTCACCTCTTGAGCTTTGTTTTCCATTTTGATCAATGGCGTCCCCTCAAGACCTTTCTCACCTTCCAGAGGCATAAGACAAGGGGACCCACTCTCCTCCTTCCTCTTCATAATCATGGTGGAAGGACTAAGACGCACCATCAAAGAAGCCATATCAGATCACTCCCTCTCTTGTCATACCCCCCATGGTTTCTCACCTCCCATTTCCCATAGTCAGTTCGTAGATGACCTACTCCTAATGGGAGTACCCATATCTCGAGAAGCCATCCACATCAACTCCATCATCACCCTCTTCTGTGAACCCTTGGGCATGGAGGTGAACCTTTCCAAATCACAGGTTTTATTTTTCAATAAGCCTCTGGAGATCCAAAACCATCTCACGCTTTTATTGGGTTTCACTCGCGACACCCTGCCATCTACCTACCTAGGAATCCCCCTCATAGATAATTCGCTAAGAAATATTTCCTAGGATTCGCTAATTTTCAAATTCCGCAAACAACTCTCGTTGTGGACTTTTCGATCCCTCAATCTGACTGGCCACCTCATCCTCCTTAAGTATGTACTTCAATCTCTACCAGTCTATTCCTTCTCAGCTCTGGCAGCTCCGAACTTCATCCTCAACACCCTGAGAAACATCCAAAGGCTCTTTATTTGGAAAGAAACCAAAGAAGGATGCAAAATAACCTTTGTAAGCTGGGCAAAAGTCTGCAAACCAAAGAAAGTAGGGGGGTTGGGCCTCAGAGACCTTGCCCTTTTCAACAAGGTCCTCAGTGAAAAAATTTGGTGGAGATTGTTAAAGCGACCCCAAGACCTATGGGCACGCCTGTGGAGGATAAAATACACCCCCACAACCCCAGAAAGAGAGCTCATCAGATGGAATATTCAAAGTCCTGGCTCACTCATTTGGAATGCAACCAGAAACAACAGGGGACTCATCAGAGACAACTCTTTCTGGGAATTGCAGAGCAGAACATCAACCCTCTTCTCTAGTGACTCTTAGTAACAACTTACATCCCTGTATATAGATCTGAATCTAAGCACCCTCATCTCCTACACGACAGAAGAAGGCCTAATTAAAGTAGATGATTATTTGAACCAAGAACAAAATTGTGATATCTTACGCACCTGGAAAAACACCCATGAGGCCCTGAACATCCCCAACGAAATAAGCATCCAATCTTTGCTAGCTCATTTGGACACAATAAAAATTATACGCAAACAGGGGAGTGACATCCTCAAATGAGGACATACCTCCACAAGCACTTTCAATATTCAGGAGGCTTACCGACTTAAAGTTGGTCATGGTTCACTATCGACAGAAGAAGTCTGGAGAAAGATTTGGGAAACAAATTCTTGGCCAAAAATCAACAAATTCCTCTGGTTATCTGCGCACAACAATTTTCTCACATGGGATAACTTAAGAAAAAGGGGATTCATTGGCCCTTCTTCGTGTCATTTATGCGGTTCAGAGGAAGAAACACAAAATCATCTCCTAAATCTATGCTCCTACAGTTCGAGCATTTAGGATCACAATGCTAGCCTCATGAGAACCACAGACATGAATCGTGCATGCATACGGGAAGCTTTAGCAGGATGGTGCACCTCAATTTTTCAATTCCCTATCCTCAATAAAATCTGGTGAATCTCACTAGGCTTCATCCTTTGGAAAATCAAGAAGGAAAGGAATCGACGAATCTTCAAATCTGCCACTAAAAATTGGTAGGAGGTTTGGGCCACGATTCACTCAAACATCAAGGAAACACTCTCCCTCTATCCATGTACCAAACAGAAATGGAACTGCCCACTAAATGAGCATATCATCCTCAACTCCTGGAAAATCTAACTCCACTCCTTGCCCGCCATCCTTGGTTGCAAGGCACACCGCAAGCCTAGCCCCACAATGTGGGAGGCACCAAAAACTGGGTACCACAAACTGAATTTCGATGGAGCCTCCAAAGAAAATCCAGGACCGGCAGGATATGGAGTAGTCATCCACAATGCTAAGGGATAAATCCTCCACATTGTAGCACAAAATCTGGGGCACAATACCAACAACGAAGAGGAAATGTGGGGGCTCCTCAAAGAACTACAAGAAGCTAACGAAGAAGAGATTTTCCCCATTATTGCTGAAGGAGATTCACAAATTGTCATACATCTCCTGAATGGGGCAGACCTAGAAAATTTTCCCCCAGCTAGAGACTTATGAATGGGATCCTTAGAATCAAACCCATTCTTTATCCTAATTGGGTAATCCTCCCCTCCCATGTTAGAAGATCGACCAACCAAGTGGTGGACCTGCTGGAAAATTATGGTGTTGATTTGAAGGAAGGGGACTTCTCATGCTCCCCCTCCTCCACCTCCTCTCATCCCTTTGTGACAACATGTAGAAACATATCCAACACCAAAGACCGACCCCCATATGGGGTGTTCCTAGGCAACATGAGTGGACATGCCATGGGGAGGCCACCTGGCCAGATAGTAAGCCAGTTGGCGGCCGATGTAACCTGCCCCCCTAGCACATAACCTTAATGTTTAAACATGACCACCTCCACCCTTCAGATCATTCAATTTGGAATCATGTCACACGTGCTCGAAGACTAAAAATGTGGGAACACCCATGGTGTCGTGCAAGTCACCTCGTTGGTCACCTCCTCTCCCCAGTTATGGTTCCCTTACCACCAAGCTCAGGAGCATTCTCCCTCCTTCATCATTCAACGCTCCCCCTCTCCTTCATTGGGCTATTCTGGTGATTTGGCTCTATATATTCTTCCCCAAGACAATGATTCCCCCCGCCATGCCCCGTTTGAGAGGTAAATCAAGGCGAGGGGATGCCTGGTACGCTGTCAGGGGAAAGGAAAGGCCCAATTCCGACCACCCTCTGGTTATCGATGATCTTCCTCTCTTGTCTCCCTTCATAGCTCTTTCTCCCTTTATCGCTCCTGCTCCCATCATCGCTCATTCTCCCATCATCACCCCTTCTCCTGTAGAGCCAATTCATGAAGATGCTATCCCTATTTTGGCTCCCATCATTGCTCCTTCTCCCGTAGAGACAATTATTGAATCCCAAGACCTGTCGCCACTCTCTAATCCATATGGCTTCCGAGTAGAATGGTTTGATGCCTTGGGAATTTATTTGGGATATGCACCTCCCCCCCCTCTCCACCTCGTCGTCCGCCTCCTCCTGTATTCCCAATTTTCAACCCCTTTGACGCCACCTCCTCTCACTCACCACTTCCCTCCACCTCGACTGACTCCCAACTTCGTTTCACCTGCAACTATTGTGTGGACCGGGAAGATATTACAGCCTCACTGCGTGAATTTACCAAGGGACAAGAGGACATCAAGTCCTCTCTCCGGGATTTGTAGAAGAAGGACATAAAGTGATGGAGCAGGGTGGAAAAATTCGTGTCCTTTCTCCAGGATCTCCGGTAGGCAATTGCAGAATCCGACAAAGGCAAGATGAAGAAAATCCATGCCTTGGTGAGCCCAAAACTTGGTCCAGGTTTCTAATGCTCTTTTGTCTAAGTTTTTTTTGTCCTTGTCTTTTACAGATAGCTCTGTCTAGTTTATATCAGTTTACAGACAACCCCTCTCTCTACGTAGCACTGTAGTTCTACATGTTTTGATTAGTATACATACAACATGTCGCCCTGCGTGGCACTGTAAGTTTTAGCATGGAAAACAACGTTATTTTTTTGGACAAGTGTCACTACTTTTTGGACTAGTGCCAACAATGGTTTCCTAGCTGGTCACTTTTGACATGCATGACAAATGATTTATAACTTTTTCAAGAAGGCCCTAATATATTTACTAACTTACAAAAAAAAAAACACATTTTTAAATAAATATTGTAAGAAAAAGTGAAAGAACATTGTCAGTAAATTTGAAGGATAAGTAATTTTAAATTTAAGTATTTAGAGGAATTTTTAAAATAAAGGAATTAATGATGATGATGATGATTAACATCCACTAAGACCGAATTGGTCTATTGAACCTTAATAGGGTAAGTGATTACTTGTGATTCTTTAGAATTTTGTTTATGTGCTCGAAAAGCATTAAGAGAAGCTTTCCAAGATCACCATACTTTTGTGGAGTTAAGAGGTTAGAAAGGTTGGTAGTGTGATAAATATTTTGAAAATGATATCTAATATGGGTATAGGCTGGACAATCTAAGAGAAATTGTTTTTCATCTTCAACCTTCTTAGTGTCACAAAGGTGACACACTCTTTCATCCCATGGCGTTTTAAGAATTTCCCAATGCCCAGTTTCACTATGGAGCTTGTGAGAATTAGTTCTTATCTTAGCAATGCTTATTTTTTTCTTTACACTTGGCAAAACAGATAGATAATTTTGATCTTCTAGATTAGGGTTGATTACATCTTTATAATACCTTAATTTTCTTTTTTCCTCTAACTCTTTATCACACCACATTTTCTCCTTAAATTTTGATTTGACGTTTTTTTTAATAGTATCTTTATTCTACAAAATGGTTTCTTCCATGATTCCCCAATAGCTTAGCCAAGACCAGGTGTCTTTATGCCATCCTCACTTGATTCGATGGTGGTTATGACTTGATTTTGAAGCAATTTTAGGTAGCCTATTGTCTTCCATGTTATTTAACTTGTTCTTATACATTAGGTATCTAGTCATAGCCATGTGCTCAATGGGGGAGAGGCTTGTTTCTAAGAGGAGGATGGGATAGGGCGTATTTCCTTTAATTTTGAGATTATAGGTTATACAATTCTTTTGTATTTTCTTTATTATTCTCCAGGATTCATGAGAGATACTACAACCCCACACTTCGCATCCATAAATAATAACAGGTGTAACAAGAGTCTCAAAGAGGATTTTATTCTTATCCCAACTGCAAATATTAGTTGATTTACAATTGCTTTCAAGCCCATAATAAGATTTCCATCCCCCAATAATCCTTTTCTCAATGCTATAATTCCAATTGAGCTTGTGGTGAATATCAATTCCAAGATATTTGTATGAAGTCACTTCCTCCAAGTTGTTGTTTTCATATACAAAGGTATCATAAGGGATCTTATTGGATTTAATAATCATGACCTTAGTCTTATCAGTATTAAAATTCATACCCATATTGGAGAAAAAATCCTTGAGTATTCTTAGTTGGTTTTTCAAGATCATGGGTACACCTTTCCATAAGAATGATATCATCAGCATAAAGAAGAAGATTGATGACTATACCAGTGAGAGTAGGGCCGACATAACCTGTTTTTTCCAAGCATTCTTCTAACTTGTCAATGTATATGCCAAAAAGAGTAGGGGACAAGGAACAACCTTGTTTGACTCTGATATTTCAGTTAATCACTTTTGACAAGACTTCAGTGTTTTAAAACTTAGAAATAACATTCTCATACATTCTTATTGCAGAAACCCTCAACTCGAGAGACACTTTTATCTCTTCCAACCTATTCCAAAAGTTTTTCCTAGGAACCATGTCAAAATCTTTTCTAAAGTCAACAAGACAACAAAAAAGATTGGTTTTAGTATTGCAAAACTCCTCTGCAATGATCCTAAAGGTAACAAGATGGTCAAAAATTGAATGATATCTCGTAAACTCATCCTGACCTTTATCTCTTTTACTGTAACTTTCTAGACAAAGGCTAATCTTATTTTCCAAAATAATTCCATAAAGCTTGGCTAAAATCGGGCTAATCATAATGGTCCTATAATTAGAGGGAATGTTTTTATCCCCATTTTTTAAAATAGGAACAATGAGTCTTTGAGTCCAGGGTTTAGGAAAGCCCTACTTGACTGCTAAATTGAAGGTCTTGTGTATGTGAGGGATAAGGATTGCCCCTCCGATTTTAAAAATTTCATCTTGGTAGCCTTCAATTTCCTTATCTTTCCCATTTGCGAGCCGCTTAACCCCGAACTCTATGTCATCTAAAGAAAAAACTTCTTCCTTTGTAGGGACAATAGGAATGGTGTCCATGGAATTAGGGAAATCGTAAATACTTTTAAGGAAGGAATTCTAGGTCCTTAAGGGAATCCCATTATTTTCTTTAGTATTACGTTTTAGAATTTGCCTTCAGAACTTCTTAGGATCCAACTTGTATAGTTGTGAAAGTTGTTGTTGCCTTTTATTGATATAGTATGCTTTTTTCCTTTTAATTAGGGCTTTGTATGTATTGATCTTATCGAGTTTTAAGGACTCATTAGAAGCATCCCTAATGGATTTCCTAGCAATTTTACATTCTTTATCATACCAAGGGTTGGTTGTTCTGTTATTCTTTTTATAGGACACCTCGAAAGAGAACTTGTTAATAGAAGTGGAAAGGGTAGTTGTAAAATTATGATAAAGTTCTTTAATGTTGTCCTTATAAGCTAGGAGGTTTAATTTACTATTTAAATCCTTTAAGAAAATGCCAAATTTACTTTTTTCAAAGCGCAAATTCCTTTGATTATCAGAATTTTGTTCAATGGTGTTCCTATGCATGGAAAATTTTAGAGTTAGGGTTAAAGGTTTATGATTAGAGTTAGGCTCATGGTCATTTAAAAGGTCAAAATTTTCTATTTGGTTGGAAATGGGGATATCAAATATCCCATAATCTACAACACTACTACCTATCCCATGAATACAGGTCATTTGGTTGGATTTTGGCCACTTCATTACTCCATTGGAAATTATTAGGTCTTGAGAGCTGCAGAGCTTGACCAACTCAGTACCAAACAAATTATCAATTAGTTCTTCAGAGCTTTTTTTGTAGCTATTATATAAAACAAGGTCCTCATCTAGCCATAAAGGATCATGGTTGGCATCATTACTTAAAAGAGTATCTTGTTTAGTTGCGGTTCTAGCAGAAGGATATTGCCTTTATTTTTCAAATTAGAAATATCTTGTTCTAAATTATTATAGGCACAATTTATATCTAGATTATTTTTCTTATAAAAAGTAGAATTAATAGGTTCAAAATAACAAATTTATATATACGTCTTCTTGGCATTGGTGTCTGAAATTTCTATCCAAATGTATTGATTAAGAGGGCCAATATTATGAAGTTGAATGTGAGGATAATTGCTCTTTCTAATATAACAAGATATGCCTCCTATCCCTCTATGGTGGGATTTTTTGTTCCATGTTGACCACAAGACAAATCCTTCCATGTTAGGGACCTTAGACTCCGCATGCTCCCAAGTTTAAGATAGACAGATAATATCAATATCACTCGAGATCCAACTTATCATAGGACCTTTGCACCATGGAAATCCATGAAAATTCCAAAAAAGAATCCCGAGTGTCCCAAATTCCTATTTAATATTATCCTTCTGGTCTTTATCCCTAACAATAGCTTTTTGATTTCTAATTATTGTCCATTTTCCTTCTTTCCTGGCTTCTTTTACCTTTTGAACTTCCTTCCTTAATTCACCTTGGTCTTTGGGAATGAGGTTTTCATTTATAAATATTCCTGACCCTTTTAAGCTCAGAGATTTACTAAGTATGCTATATTTATGGTCATTACAACTTACTTTGACAAGGATCAACCTATCTTTGTGATCAATTATTTTTCCTAGCCTCTTTTCTTCTATGAGGTAAGTTGTATCAATTTGTGATTTATTTTTTAATTCTTCTTTTAGTATTGCTAGTGTATCCTCCTTTTGTTGTTCTTTTATACCAAAAATTATGAGGTTCAAGGATATTTTGTTACAATAATGGTCAAGTTCGATTAGCTTATTCATTTTTTCTTTGATGGGTTTGATATCCAATTTGTTTTCCATATTACTGAGGGTCAAATTGTTGGTTAGTTTTTCTTCTAGCTCTTTAATCCTATCTCTCAAGTTGTGATTTTCGTCAACCCCTCCTTCTTGGGTTGATTGTTTATTCTTTTCAATTTCTTGAATTCTATCCTTCATTGTTTTCAATTCACTCTTGAACCCTAAGAATCTATATTCTATTTGAGTCTGAATGGTATCTTTAATTTGTTATCAATCATTGCCTCTAGCTCTAGTTGGAGTTTTACGTCTCTTTCTGAACTCCTTTTTTCTATTGTTTCTAACTCTATTTGGATTTTAGCATCTCTCTTCTCTTCTTTTTTCCACTGATTCCATATAATCATAAAGGATATCTAGAGTGATTTTGGGGGGGATCCCCTTGTTAGGATGAGTTTTTGGAATAGGTGGTGGAGTGCTCATATTGAAATGAATAGAAAAAATATGTAACAATTATTATTATGGATTGACTTTATCTCTGAAATCAACTTTTACTTATGAAACTTAAAATAAAAAATAAATAAAATATATTAAAATCTCTTTACGTAAAATTGAAATTGAATCAAAGTAAAAAGTGACTCACCTCATTTCATATGTCCAATTTCTCAACCTTTTGAAGAAGCCAAAAACCGCAGAGAAGTCCGGAGAAACTACAGAGAATATTCTGCGTAAAAAAGGTAAAAATCAAAGAGAAGTATTAATCTCGTTCAAAATCCCAGATATATAATCTTAGAGATAAAGTATCTCCCTAAAAATATAAATAAAAGAGATATAATTTCAAAACCACAGACAAGTAGTATTCCCGTTCAAAACCGCAGAGAAATATTATTTTTGTTCAAATTAAAAACGACGGAGAAATATTATTCTATTTCAAAACGACAGAGAGATAATTTCAAAACCACAGAGAAGTATTATTCCTATTCAAAACAACAGAGAATTAGTATTCCCGTTCAAAACTGAAAACCACAGAGAAGTCCCGAGAAACCAATTGTTAAAACATCTTTCCATCATAATTTTAATTTTTGAAAAAATCATAAAGATAAATTGAAACCATAAAAACAACAACTTAATATTATTTTTATGTTATTAAGTTTTTGTAAAACTTAATATTATTTTTATGTTATTATGTTTTTAAAAAACTTAATGAACAGTCTAGATTGACTATGAAATTACAATATTTTACAAGGAAATTTTCCACTACGGAATTACAATATTTTACAAGGAAATTTTCCCAAAATTTTTCTTCAGGGGTGCTTCCCCCAAATCCCCCGCTATAGGGGGGATCCATTAATTTTCATCACCCCCCTCGGAACCCCATGAGGATAATAGTGGGGGTTAAATCCCCCCCACACCCTCGTAAGGAAATTCGATCCAAGCATGGATGAAACAAAAATCTGAATCAAGAAGATAATTAGGCTCTACAACCAACAACCCAATCCTTCCTTCTATTGGCTATGAAATAACATGGGAGTATTTCGATGGGGAAGGTCAAGGGAATCCATAAATATGTGGGGTGGGTTCATTGTTTTATTCAATCAAAACCATTACATGTTTATCATATATGCTCCAAGATTAGGTTAAAAAAACAAGGAAGAACTCATAGCCCTATGAATGTTATTACAGACAGAAAAACAAAAAGGATGTTCGGAAGATGCAAGTAATGGGTGACTCAAAATTGGTCATTGATTAGGCCATGCATAGAAATGAATCCCAAGATATTATATTGGCTCCAATCATGGGAGAAATCAAACTAGTGTAAGATCTCTTCTAACAGAGCCTTATAAAACATAATATAAAACATAAAATTAATTGGAGAAGTGCTAATTTCTATCATAATTTCTTTACTATTTTATATTCAACAAACTAACAAACTAACATTTCATGGTTCAGCAAATTCAAATGAGGAGCATGATATAAAAATCATATATATGAAAAACAATATACAACATAGTAAAATAGTGAACCATCATAACTATAATGACATGCCATAATAATGAACATAAATACCTTTCAGTGATGTTGTTTCCCCAACTCCGTCTGTCCTCGCTGCTCTGCCCAAACTCTTACCAAGATGCTTTGACAAAACCTGCCCAAAACCGACAAACCACCCAGCCAACTAGGAGCAACCTATCCGGCTCCCTAGCTCTAGGATTCCATAAGGATTCCTGGCCCCCGAGCCTAAAACTCCTAGCAACTGATGCACCCCTGTAACAGTCCAACAAATTCCTCAAGTCAAGAACCAAAAACACAGTTTTCCAATCCCTCCCCTAGAAAATGCTCCAATACAGTCTCCTAATATCAAATAATTCTCCCTGCCCCCAAAATCCAAAAGTCCCTCTCTTGAATGTCCTTGCCCCCTTATATCCTCCTTCCCATTCACCGCCTCCTCCCTTCATTCAATGCAATCCACCTTATCCCTCCATTTAATGCCAACTACCTTATCCCCTTCTCCTTAATGGTTCCCTCCTTCATTACATTATGTTTTCTTTTAATAAATTAAAATTTATTAAACTTTAATCCATTACCCAAATATTTAATGAGTTAATTAATTAATTAATCCATTATTTAATATATATTAAACAATAATTAGTTAATTAATTAATTAATTATTATTATTAATAAATAATAATTAATTAATTAATATACATTAGGACACTTACTTATTTAATTAATTAAACTTAATAAACCTTAAACAATTATTTAACTTTTACAATTAGTTATTTAACTAGGGTTGTTACATACACCCACCCTTCAAGAAAATTCGTCCGGAAGTTTAAAGTATTTTATGATACAAGGGAAAAGACACATGGTTCACAAATTCATAACAAATAACCGACATTATTAGTAAGTAAGCCAAGAAAACTCATACATACTAGTGTACATGTACAAGAAATGCATGTGTAGCTAGTACATACAAGTCTCGTGCATGTACTAATAACAATAACTATCACCCTTATAGTAATTTATGTATGCATCCAATCCAATCAATCAATACTATTCATTTTATAAGAGATAATAAACCAATGAAATGTTTGTGAATTCTGTTAATTACAATAATCTAGATCAATAATTTTATTTAGACAACTGTGGTTTAGTTACCTAATTATGAATATTCATATATACACATTTTATTTTCAAAAGGAAAAACAATAAATTCCACCATAAGGAAAATCTCCATTCACTCTCAACTATTTCTACTCATACTTCCTCCCTAACTTACTTCCATCTTCCATTCCTATCCTTCCTTTATTGGACTATCTTGGAGCGTCAAATATATTGACCTAACTCCAAATAGAACCCGTAAGCAGAAGTGTCACTATCTTGACCAAGCTTCCCTAGCAAGCAACTGACAGTCATCATCACACGTCTAGGGGAGTGTGAGATAACACCGTACTCCCATGACTCCAGGTTTCGGAGGATACACTGTGGGAAATGCCTCCACCCCTCCTAACAGGACCAGGGTCCACATCCTACAATAGAATATATAGTGGCACCGTGTTGCTGGGAGTTTTGTCATCGTTTATTCGGTTTTGGGCAGTCTCACCTCCTGAAATCCTGCACTGGTCCACATATCATAGCAATGTATCCAAACCATATAATTTCACATACAAAGATTCATACCATATTGTTTCTCGTCTAGTGGTCATGACATCCACTTTCATCATCATTATCCCTTGGCTATTTCATAGCCCAATAACCTCCAGATTAGTCTGTAACACAAACTCATACATATCTATGCATTATCATCATGTAATTGCATACAACCATAATTTAAATTCGGTATTCGTGTACCAACAACTTTAACATCGAAGTTTTCAAGTTAGAAATAGATCTCATAATATCCCATAATTCAATTAACGACACCCATTCATAGAATTATCATTTACATAATAGACTGCATCATATCCAACATCATTCAAATAACATTTAAATCTTCATAGGATTCACATTCACACAATATATCACATCATATCCTTCACCATCAATAACACTTAAACATTCATAGAACTTACATTCACATAGTATATCACATCATATCCATCATCGTCAATAACATTTAAACATTCATAAAATTTACATCCTCACAATATATCGCATCATATCCATCATTATTCAAATACATTTAAACATTGATAAAGGTTCATACATTTTAAAAGTTCAAGTATATCATTAATAGTTTCACTGTGAATAGAAAATAAAAGTGTTTAGGCCTCAGGTAATCCTGGCTGTCTAAATCAAAAGGTGGTGTTACATACACCCAACCTTCGAGAAACATATTCTCGAGGTGGTCAAAAAAATGAGGGATAATCTCGTCGTAGTGTCTCGACATCCTCCCAAGTAGCAGATCTTGGACTATACTTGTCCCACTAGACCTTAAATTGGTCTACCAGATGGTTCTTGAGTTGTCGGACTCTACGGTCCAATATGTGTAACGGTTCTACTGTGAGGGTTCCCATGTCTGCTTCCTGCAATTCCTTCCAATTTAGTTTATGTGATTCATCAGCAACATAATGACATAGAACAGATACATGAAAAACATTATGAGTTTTATGCAAGTGGGGTGGCAGTATAAGACGATAGGCAACGAGTCCAATTTTCTCTTGGATTATGAACAGTCCTATAAATCGAGGTGACAACTTTTTCCCCTTCCGGAACCGTATGGTACTCCTATTAGGCTTGATACAAATGAAAACCCAATCTCCCACTTTATAACTTCGGTCAGTCCTGTGTGCATCTGCATAACGTTTCTGTCTATCTTGTACTTCCTTTAGTCTCTTCCTAATCTGAATCACCTATTCCTCCATCTCTTGAATCAATTCTGGCCCAACTGTTACTCGGTCTTCTAATCTTTCCCAACTCAATGGTGTTCTGCATGGCCTTCCATACAGAGCTTCGTAGGGTGGCATTCCAATGGAGCTATGAAAACTGTTATTGTAGGAAAACTCTACCAAAGGTAGGTACTTCTCCCAATGGGTTTGATTATCCATGACGTACATCCTAAGCATGTTTTCCATGACTTGATTTATTCTCTCAGTTTTCCCATCTGTTTCAGGGTGATAAGTTGTACTTAAGTTCAACTGAGTCCCCAACGCTGACTGCACACTTTTCCAAAATATAGAAGTGAATCTAAAGTCCCTATCCGAAATGATCTTCTTAGGTATCCCATGCAAACGAATGACCTCACTTACAAACACGCGTACCACATCAGTGACATCGTAAGTGTCTCTAACTGGAATAAAATGAGCACTCTTGGTTAACTTATCAACTATCACAAGAATGGCATTGTGTCTATGAGATGTGAGCGGCAACCCCACTACAAAATCCATAGAGATGACTTCCCACTTGGACATAGGGACATCATGTGGTTGTAGGAGGCTTGTTGGGTGATGGTGGTCAACTTTCACATGTTGACACTCTAGGGACTTGGCGATGAAATGGACTACATCGCGTTGCATGCCTACCTAGAAGAAGAGCTTCCTCATGTCTGCGTACATCTTCTTCACACCTGGATGCAAACAATAAAGTGCTCTATGGGATTCCTTCAGTATGATGCTTTGAATATCCCCATCTCCAGGGATGTACATCCTTCCTTGATATCTTTATAGTCCATCTACTTCCAAACTATATCCTTCATACTTTGGATTTAATTGCCTCCCACTCTGGAGGTTTGAGGTAACCTTTAAATACCAACTGTCTCCAAGGAGTTGTGTCAACACACGTTCCCTCATATTGAATTTAAGGGTAGCAAGGAGAAGAAACATGGTCTCCTACTCAAGGAATTCATGACCACATTCTCTTTTCCCTTGATATATGAAATGCCAAAATCATACTCAGTCATAAACTCACTCCATCGCCTTTGCCTAGCATTCAGATCCCTTTGAGTAAAGATATGTTTTAAACTTTGATGGTCCGTTTTGAGCTCAAAGTTTCTCCCTAATAGATAGTGCCTCCAAAGTTTCAGAGCTAGCATTATTGTTGCCAACTCTAAATCATGAGTAGCGTAAAGTTCCTTGTGTTTCTTCAACTTCCTTGATGCATAAGCTATCACTCCTCCATCCTACATTATCACAGACCCCAACCCTTGCTTCTGGGCATCCGTGCAGATTGTGAATTCCTTTTCCATATACGACACTCGTAGAATTGACGCACTAGTTAGTAACCTCTTAAGCTCGATGAATGCACTATCACATTCTTCTGTCCAATCATACCTGACCCCCTTTCTCTGCAAAGTGGTGATGGGTTTCGCTATTGTAGAGAACCCTTCCACAAATATCCGATAGTAACCTGCTATCCCTATGAAGATTCTTACTTCATGATAATTTTTTGGCACTGGCCATTCCATAATGGCCTTTACCTTTTCTGGGTGCACAGAGATTCCTTCGCCGAAAATGATATGACCTAAATAGTGAATTTATTTATGGAAGAAGGAACACTTCGACAACTTCCCATAAAATTTTTTCTTTCTAAGGTAGGACAACACCACTCACAAGTGTTCCACATGTTCTCTTTCATTCTTGGAATAGATGAGGATATCATCTAGAAAGACTTATAAAAAACGGTCTAAGTACTTTCAGAATACGTCGTTCATGAGGCTCATGAATACAACTGGCACATTGGTCAATCCGAAAGGTACTACAACGAAATCATAATTCCCAAACTGAGTTCGAAAGGCAGTTTTAGGAATATCTCCTTCCTTAATTCTTAACTGGCGATACCCTGATCGCAAATCAATCTTTGAGAATACTGTTGCTCCTTTCATATGATCAAAGAGATCATTTATTCGTGGCATTGGGTACCTATTTTTCACTGTAGCATGGTTTAAGTCCCTGTAATCTATACATAGTCGTAAGGAACCATCCTTCTTCTTCACAAAAATTACTGGTGCACCCCAAGGTGAGACATTGGGTCTTATTAGCCCTAAGTCTAGTAGCTCTTTCAACTGGATTTGCAACTCACAAAGTTCTGGCGCTTTCATCCGGTACAGAGTCCTTGAAATTGGTTATGCACCAGGTTTTAGCTCAATAGTAAAATTGAGCTCCCTCTCAGGAGGTAACCCTGGTAACTCGTTCGAAAAAACATCCTTAAATTCTGACAATATCGGGTGTTGATCCAAGGAGGGTCCTTTCCTTTCATTCACTGTTTCAATGACATAAAGTTTACACCCTTGCCTCATGGACTGTTCAACCTTCATAGTTGAGATAAAGCGTAGAGACACCTTTCTCCGTACACCCTGGATCTCTACTGGCCTTCCCTCGTCGTCAACAAAAAGAACCCTTTTTGCGAAACAGTCTACCATAGCTCGTAAGGTTTCTAACCAATCCATTCCAATGATTAGGTAATATGCCCCGAGAGCAGTGACGTATACCTTCAAACTAGTAGTACACACTCCCAGGTCTACTAGACAATTATCAACACTAGGTCCTACCGCTTGTTTTTCCCCAAAAGCCATCTCGACTTGTTTAAAGTCATCGTGCTCGTAGGCTGCCAACCCGCTCTTTTCTAATGCAGATGGTGAAATGAAACTAACTATAGCACCAGAATAAAATAAAATCTTAACATTGATATGATTTAGCATACCTGATGACTCCACCATCATGGATTGATTATCAACCGTTGTGTAAATCTAGTGGATGCCACTTGCTCTTCCCATCAGGGCCTTTCCTTCTCTATTCACAAATCCTGACTGTAACTCTAGGTAGTCATGTTAGTAATGAGGTCCTCCACATCCCCAATAGGTAACATGAGATTGAACCTGCGCATTGTTCTATGATTTTCTCTTAAATGAGTTCCTTCCCCTGGAACCCCTACCCCTACTAGCTGCTCCCTAAAATGGTCATGGGCCTGCCTATGTCGTTGGTGATGAACGGGGTGCTGCACTTGCTGCCATTGAAGTCCCTGCAGAAACTATCCTTTGTGTGACTCTATTACCATATGGAGGTGGCCTTGAGCCCCCTCCCCTGGGAAATGTCCTAGGGGCCTTCCCTATGAATCCAGGATGATGCAGAAAGGTCGATCTCGTACCTCCATTTAAGTTCATGTGTTCCTCCGCATAACGCGCATTTTCCACTACTTTTTCTACTGAAGACGTTTTACACATCCGCACCATGGCCCTTATCTTAGGTTTTAAGCCATAGACAAAGCGTTTTGCCTGTCATTGATCATTATCCATGTATGAAACATATTTCACCAATTCCATAAACCTGATCTCGTATTCTTCTACAGTCCAGTTTCCTTGTACTAGAGAGTGAAATTCTCCCACCTGTTGTTCCTCATAGTAAGCTAGTAGATATTTCCTTCGGAACCTCTCCTCAAAAATTTCCCAAGAGACGATGTCCGAGGTAAGGAGAAATTTCCTCTCCAGATTGCCCCACCAGTTCAGGGCACTGTCTCTCAACTGAAAAATTGCTATCTTTGCCTTTGATGTGGACACATATTCTCTTAAGGTGAAACACCTTGTCATGCCTTCCAACCATGCCTCTGCACGTTCACTGGAATGACCCCCGAAAAACTCTAGAAGTTTGATCTTCTGCAGTTCTCTAGTGATGTCTTCGGGTGGAGTTCATCCCCCTAAATCCCTCGACGCTTCAGTATCACCTGTTCTAGATGGTGGGGGTTCCACTTTGATCCTTGCTGGTTGACGCCCCTTTAAAGTCTCATTTATGGCCTCCAAAGAGCACAGAATGAGAGCTAATTCAGGCAATGGTGGTGGCAGTGCTGGCGGTGTCTGCGTCGATGCCCCTCTGCCTTGATTTCCTCGAGTCCTAACCATCCTGTATAATTGAATCTGCATTGACCAAAATTCTGTCAAGGTGAGTCTAGGACAATTCACATTTGCACAACTTAAACTAGAAAACAGGGTTAGGTGTAAGTTTTTTTTACTTATTTGTAAACAAACATTACTCTCTTTAGGGGAAGTGGCTAGGTTAGGGTTAAAGCGTCTAAGCTTGATGTCTTCACCTAAGAAAACTACTGACCCTCTCGCCTGGTAGCTACACTACCATTGTACCACACTCGCCAATTTATCTAGCTTACCTTCTTAGCTCGCATGAAGCCCCCTCCCCCTTATCATGGTCTAAGTCCTTAAACTTTTCATTTAAAACTAATTAATGTGATTTTTAACATAATGTTGATTAATTATTAAAACTAAAAAAATTCTAGATTAAACTTTAACCTAAGTTTTCGTTGCCTTATCAACACATTTAATTTAATCCAGAAAATTAATATTATTTTTGGTATCCTACTTAAGTACTTAATTAATCACTTACTTAATATGTACTTAATTAATTTTATTTTAATCTCATTAACCATAATTATAAAACATATTTAATCACCTTTGATTAATCATACCTACTTTATTTTTTATTTTAAAACATAAATTTAAATATGTATATATATTTTCTTGTTTAAATTATTATTAAATTTAAACTTTAATTGTTTAATTAGTTTAAATTTTAATTGTTTAAAAGAATAAATAAATGATAAAAAAAAAATTAATCGAAATACAATTGAATAAAATAAAATAATTTAAATAATTAAAAATAAAAAAAATAATAAAGTGAGGGCACGCATGAAGCCTACGTACCCCCCCCCGGGCTCTTATCCCCCCCCAAAACCCTACATTGAGCTCTCCATCCCCAAACCCTATATGCATTCTTCCACTCTATGAATGTGGTCGACCTCTCTCACTTTGCAGCTGCGGCGGGGTTACGATAATGGCTTGCGGTTCCTCCCTTGATAGTTTTGGCGCTGAGAGCTTAGTCTTGGCTTAACTTGTGATGTTTCATGTTGTGTTTGGTGAAGGTGTGCTTGGTGTTCAACGTCGTGGCTGTAAGGTTGAGAGGATGGAATAGATTGAAACAACATACAGAGACGATCTTGGCACTTGCGCTTAGTTCTGGTGACTTCAGACTCTTGTTGTGTTGGACTTTGGTATATGCAATAGATTTATATATCGTGTGACTTAGGATTTAAAAGGATTAGAATAGCACACTCAAGCACACACTTATTTATTTATTTATTTATTTATCTGTTTTGAAATAACACAGTAAGCAAAGGCCAAGTGGGGTTCAACAACTACGGTTAATAGATAATTGTTTAATGTTTTAGCACCATCAACGACCATAGATAAAATCCTAAATCCCGAGGTTTTTCATCTTCTTTCCCTGAAAGAGGAACGGTTGACAAGGAAAATGATGCTTCGATTGCATATGGCTTTGCCTTTGTGTGGTTCGACTCCCTCTTGTGGGCGCTCGACTGTGCAACTATGCCCTCATGGCTCCTTCCTTGGTGGCTTGATACATGGCGCTTTGGTATTTGACTTGTGGTACAAGGCTTTTGGCCCCATGTGGGGTCTTTCCTCGGTGATTTTACAGTTGGAATCGAGTTCTAACTTTTTGGTGATGACTATGGTTTGCTTGAATTTTGACTGAACTTTGTGTGTCGACCATCGGTTTAGGGGTAATATTTAATATTTGGACTAGATCTGGAGTGGAAGGGTTCGGTGTTTGTCCATTGTGGGCTCTCCTCATTGCACTGTGTAGTGTGCACTGCCTTGTCTTGAATACCTGATGCATTGAGCAATAGTTCCCTTGTGGGATCCTTCTCCAAGTGACTTGGGATAAGCGCTTGGGCTCTGGATTCTGATATGTGTTGTATGTATGTGCTCTAACCTTGGTTGTATGTGCATATAGGTACTCGAGAGCTATAGAAAATTGGATGATGCATGTGGCTATTTTTTTATTTTTTATTTATGTATGCGACTAATTGTTTTTTTGGGGGTTTTATTCTTATTTATCCTTTTTCTTTTTCCTTGATTCAACCTTGAAAGGAAATCTCCCAGTTTCAAGAACATTTTCATGTCTTAGAACTTGTTGAAATTCTCAGATGTGCATTTCCATTTGAATTTTCTTTCTAAATAATCTAGGTGATTACACTACAATTTCTGAGACACCCATCTGCAAATATCATTAATTTTTTTCTAGTTTGGGGGCTCTTATATATGTTGCCTAGAATATTTTATGATCTTGTACTCAAGAAAGTTGGATGCGCTGCAAGGAATTTAAGCTCATTAATTCTATGGAATGATTTCATATTGATCGGTTTTCTTATATAGTTGTGAGGATCAGAAGGGATGAACATTAATTTGGACGAGGATGGGAGCTGAGACCAAGTTGGTTTTAGTTTGGTGGATGTTGTTGGGTTTGTTGAGTTATTTCAAGTTTATTTCCAGGGTTTCTCAAGGTTATTTTCATTCATTTTTTTTGAACTGTTTCTAGTTCTAGGGTGGTTTCTTTTTTTTTCTTTTTTTTTAGATTGTTTTCAATTTAGATGACATGAAGACTGCAGAATATTTCCCTATGCAGTAGGGAAATTTGTTTCAATCTAGGAAATAAATTTCTAGGTTTTTCTCCAGTTTAATAAACTCCCTATTTTCTGCTTAGTTAAACAGTGGTATATATATATATATTTTTTAAAGAAAGAAATCTCAGTTAGGCCCTTAAGTCTCCAGTGCTTCAAACTGAAGCTCTGATACCAAGTGTAAGGTCTCTTCCAACAGATCCTTATAAAACGTAATATAAAACATAAAATTAATTGGAGAAGTGCTAATTTCTATCATAATTTCTTTACGGTTTTATATTCAACAAACTAACAAACTAACAATTCATGGTTCAACAAATTCAAATGAGGAGCATGATATAAAAATCATATATATATATATATATATATATATATATATATATATATATATATAATAATAATAATAATAATAATAATATACATCATAGTAAAATAGTGAACCATCATAACTACAATGACATGCCATAATAATGAACATAAATACCTTTCAGTGATGTTGTTTCCCCAACTCCGTCTGTCCTCGTTGCTCTACCCAAACTCTGACCAAGTTGCTCTGACCAAACCCTGCCCAAAAATGACTAACCACCCAGCGAGCTAGGAGCAGCCTATCCGGCTCCCTAGCTCCAGGATTTTGTAAGGATTCCTGGCCCCTGAGCCCAAAACTCCCAGCAATCGATGCACCCCTGTAACAATCCAACAAATTCCTCAAGTCAAGAACCAAAAACACAGTTTTCCAATCCCTCCCCTTGAAAATGCTCCAATACAGTCTCCTAATATCAAATAATTCTCCCTGCCCCCAAAATCCAAAGTCCCTCTCCTGAGTGTCCTTGTCCCCTTATATCCTCCATCCCATTCACTGCCTCCTCCCTTCATTCAATGCCATCCACCTTATCCCTCCATTTAATGCTAACCACTTTATCCCCTTCTCCTTAATGGTTCCCTCCATTCCGTTATTTTTTCTTTTAATAAATTAAAATTTATTAAACATTAATTCATTACCCAAATATTTAATGAGTTAATTAATTAATTAATCCATTAATTAATATACATTAAACAATAAATAAATAAATAATTATTATTATTATTAATTAATAATTAATTAATTAATATACATTAGGACAATTATTTATTTAATTAATTAAACTTAATAAACCTTAAACAATTATTTAACTTTGACAATTAGTTATTTAACTAGGGTTGTTACAACTAGCCTTCCATTCCTTTGAGTGGTTTTCTTTTTATCACATCCTTCATGAGCTTAATGGAAATGAAGATGAACTATCCAAAAAGGCTCTTTCTCTACCAATTGGGGTCTTTGGAATTTATGAGTTTATTGAAGGGGAAGAGACAAATGCAATGGAATTTTGTTTCTGAGGAATGAGCTATTTTGGTGTCATTTTAAGCAAATGATTTGGTATTCCTTTTGTGTGTAAGATATGTAAATATGAACATATATATCTATAATATGGTAGTAGTGAGATAGGAAAGAAGTGAGAGAGGTATGTAAGATCTATTTTGTTTCCTTTTGAATAGATGATGTAGTGGGTCTGGTCAAGGCCATAAGGTTGGACTATCACATGTATATTCCTTTTTGGGGAATATAAAGTTCTCTCTCTCTCTCTCTCTCTCTCTCTCTCTCTCTATATATATATATATATATATATATATATATATATATATATATATATTGGTCTCTCATGACACATTAGTGGCAATGCAAACATGGAAAAACAACAATATGTTAACTAGGAGGGATTATTCAAATTACTTTTACAATAAATTTGAATATGGTTTAAAAAGATTAAACCTAGGAGATTGAATTAGCTTTCTGAATATACAACTTTTATTCATAGACATTATGAATAACTGTATGAAATTTTATTTTTTCTAATAATATTATGTTGTTTTCTAGCAAATAATAAGGTATATGTTTCTATTGATGCATATATTGAGTACCTTAATGATGTAATTTCATTCCAAAAACTTGTATAATTGTAAAGAGAACTCCTTTTTATAGTGCAGTGTAATTTTTGAAAAATTATGATATTAATTTTATATTTTTTAAAATTATGAAAGTCGATATATTTTTGAAATTACAACGCCTTTTGTTCATGCATGCTAAGACTATCTCAACATTATCAAAATAATTTATTTATTTATTTTAGATCGTAAATTTTTGTCTCTTCTATTCTGACATATAACTAATTTAAAAAATGGTTATTCTAACACTCACACTGACACACACTCCCTCTCTATTTCTCCCCTCTTCCACTCTTTCCCTCTCTCTCACCCCTCTCCTCCTCCCTCTACAACTTTTTCCATCTCTCTCCTATTACCCCCCCTCTCTTCCACCTCTCTCCCACACTTTCTTTCTCTCCTCATTGTTAGTTTCAGTCACAAACTCTCTATTTTCCCCTATTTATCTCTCTCCCCGACTTCCTCTCACTCTTTCTGTACCTCCCCTTCTATGTATCCCTCTCTCTTCCCCCCTTCCTCTCACTATCCCTCTCTCTATCCCCCTCTATGTATTCCTCTCCCCCCCTCTAACTCAATATCTACCCCTCCTCTTTGAATTTATCTCTCTCCCTCTCATACTCTCACACACTCTCTCCCTATCTCCCTCTCTTTCTCCCCCTTCCTCCCACTATATCTCCTCTCTCTATATCTCTCCTACATATACTATTTTCTCCTGCATTTACCTCTCTCTCTACACCCCTCTCTTACTTCTTCTCTCTCCCTTCCATACTCTCAACACACTCTCTATCTACCTCCTCTATATTATCTTCTCTCTCTCCCTCCAACACTCTCAAAAAATATCTTTTTATCCCCCCTCTATGCTTTCCTCCCTCTCCATCCCACACTCTCAGACATACTCTCTCTACCTCCCCTCTTTTTCTTACACTCTCTCCCTCTCACACTTTCACCAAATAGGAAGTTTGTACATTGCAAGGCAAGGCATGCAAAGGAAATACATGCCCTTGACCTGGACATGGAAAGACCTATACATGGAAAGGAATGGAGATATCTATACCTAGAACTTTCCCTTCCATGCATCACACTCTCATACCTACTCCCTCTATATCTCCCCTCTCTTCGACTCTCTCCCCCCCCCTCTCTCTCCCTCCA
>ML779091.1:329335-339431 GCA_009831015.1 Picea engelmannii | reverse complement strand
CCACTCTCTCTCTCTCCTAAATATAACATCTCTCTCCCATCTCTCTCTCTACCCCCTCTCCTTGTCTCCCTCTCCCTCCCTCTCACACTCTAAAACACTCCTTATTTCACTCCCCCTCCATCCCACTATCTCTCCTCTCTCTCTCTTCATGTTGTCATTGATTCCAATGGTTTGATTTATTGATGTCAAGTAATTGATTGATGTCAAAGGATTGATTGATTGATGATTTATGTAATATAATATGTATTGTCCTTGATGAGAATTCATATATGAAGATGGATTAATGAGTTGTCATTGATATGATGAAGATGGATCAATGAGTTGTCATTGACACATGATGAAGATGTATCGATGTGGTTTCATTGGTATATGATGCATTGTTGGAAAAATGTATAGATGACTCATTATTGTATTATCATGATTGATAAGGTGCACAAATGGATGAACTCTAAAGTGTTCCCCTTATGGTGAAATCCCTCATGGGAAGACGCTTTGCGGATTGATTTACCCTAGAAGAATGGTTGGAGGACCCATGCTCTCATTATTTTCTTATCATGATTGATAAGGTGCACAAATGGATGAACTCCAAAGTGGTCCCCTTAAGGTGAAAGCCCTCACGGGAAGACACTTTATGGATTGAGTTATCCTAGAAGAATGGTTGGAGGACCCATGCTTGTATGTGGAATAATGAGATGAAGATCAGGGAAATTGTTGGTGAAACTATCCTAGATGGATAGTGCTTAGCATGACATTTCCGGTGGTATGTGGAATGTCACATAATTCCTCATGGTTTGAGAGTTATGGCCTTACGAAGATGAAGAACCCCCACATGAAGGCTTGAAGTTCCCAAGGTCAAAGAAATGGGTTAAGTGACCTAAAAGAAGAAATCATTATTTAAATGATAAATTAAGGTGAAAAAGTCAAGGTGTATTATTTAAATAATCAAGAGAAGTGACAAAATCAAGAAATGATAAAGTAATGTGACAAAATCAAGAAGGAATATTTAAATGATAAAGTATTGGAAAACTTTTTATTTATGGAAAGTGGTTAACCCTAAAAAAAGGGGAAATAGGTTAAGTGACCTAGAAATGGGTTAAGTGACCTAAAAATGGGTTAAGTGACCTAGAGGATGAAAGTATAAGTAAGATAGCAATGGTTTCTTGTAGATCATCATTTTTGTGGATCAATGGAGAACTTCTTGTGAGAATATCTTTTGGAGTATTGATTGAGAGCTTCTTGTGAGAGCTTCTTGAGAGTTTTTGGTGTGGAACACTTGAGCATATTGAATATATATAGGTGAGTGAGGTAAGAAAGGATATATAAGCCAAATTTCAGAAGGAAGGTGAAGAAAAGAGGGCTGGAATTGAAGGAAGGATAAATTTTATTTTCATGATGCTTTCTAAGGTATGTTATTTACAGGTCATTTCACCATTTTATCTATAAAAAATTTTCTATAATTATTCAGACCATGGGATTGATATTCCAATGAGGAAACATATCCAAGTATATATGGTAAAATATTCATCTTCTGGGTCGTTGTATTTTGGGAGTTACACTCCATGGAAAATAATGTTTGTGGCTAGTCGTTAAACTAGTCAAAAACAAGTGTTTCAGGTAAAAACATCATAACTTATTCATAACATATAAAAATTCAGTGAGACCAAATGTGTTGATTGTACAGTATGTAGTATGTTTTGTAACAGTTTCAGATCAATTCAATGAATATTTTGTGCAGGGCACGCTCTATAAGGTCGCTCTCTAGAATAAGACATAATTCAACAAGGTATGTCATTTTTTCTATAACTCCTTTTATGAGAGGTTCCAAGTAGTGCCAACTAGAGGAATTGCATAGAAAATACTAAATAAAATTGTATATCAATTTCATATCTTTATTCATTACAGGTACAAAGTTATGATTATTTCAAGTTGGGGTTGTTGACTAATCCAAAACTAGTCATGGTTGAGACAAGTAGTTGATGAGTTGGCACATACATGAGGTGTATAGTTGATGATATTGGTACATATTGATGAGTCATTGTTGATGATTAGTTGACACATGATTGGTGTATACTTGGTACATGGATGGATGCACTTGTTTATGGTACAAGTTGATTACAGGTTGTTTGACACAAGTTGGTGCATGGTTGATGCACTTGTTTATGTTGACAGATTGATATATGTTGAGGATTTTTGCCTCGTCTCAGTTGGTGCTGAGAATGTAAGTTGAGTCTTGCATATAGAGTTGGTTCTCTTGTAGAGTTTTACTCTATTCATTTTTTGTTGAAACATTCCCGGATTGAAGTCCATAATAAAAATAAAAATTGTACATACATCTTGTGTTATTTGTGTTTCTCGTGGAGATGATTTGTTGATGATATGTTGCTGATATGTATTCATGATATGTGGTTGATATGTATTCACATCTAACTGATTATAAATGACAATGATGAGTAATGAGAAAATGTTGAATGTTAACTAAGGAGTTTTTGTGCA
The DNA here is from genome assembly GCA_009831015.1 of Picea engelmannii. Taxonomy (NCBI): domain Eukaryota; kingdom Viridiplantae; phylum Streptophyta; class Pinopsida; order Pinales; family Pinaceae; genus Picea; species Picea engelmannii. The sequence continues at coordinate 336,938 of ML779091.1, read as the reverse complement.
AGAGGGAAGTTTTGGGAAAAAGATCCCCACACTCATTCACCCCCCCCTCTAAGTGTGGTAGGTGTGTCCAACAATTCGTATCAGAGCGAACCTTCATTACAAGACTTAAAAAGCTTCAAGGAGATCCATAGACACACAAATGGATGATGAAATACCAATCCTTGATGAGGAAAACTATTCTACTTAGAGAATAGAGATGAGAGTGTATTTGAAGAAAATGGGAGCAACTATTGGTGGATCAGTTATGTTGAAGTACAAGTCAAATTTTGCAGCTCAAAGGGAAGGAAAGAAGAATGATGCATTGTCTCTCAAGACCATTCTTAGTGTAATTTAAAGCCCTATTAAATAGATCATGGGACAATGCATTTCCGCCAAGGATCTATGGCTAAAGATAGAGGAGACATATCATAAAAAAGAAATAAGATGTTGAAGACCACTCCGTTAACATTATCAAAGGTAAAGAATCCCTAACTCTTGATTGCACTTGTGATGATTTTAAAGGAAAAGAATCATGTGATGATGTTGGCAAGAAGGAAGATATTGAAGATACTTCAAATGAAGGTAAATAATCTCCAAGGACTCTTGATTTCATTGATTCAAAATGTGATGATGTTGAATTTTTCTCAAGTGAAGAAGATGATCTAGAAACAGTTTGTGTAAAGTTTGATGATAGTTATCCCATGGAAAGAATATAAGAAAATCTATTAGAACTTCAAAAGTAAATTGAAGAGGGTTTATATAGATATAGAAGTGATCATTTTTATACACACTATAACTATCTTTCAAATAACACTAAAAATTTTCTTAGGAGGAGTCAAAGGTACATCTTGATGTTAAAGGAAATGCTCAAAGAGAGAAATAAGACTCAACTAGAAGAAAAGGAAGAAGAAATCACAAGACTAAAGAATGAAAAATAAAATGTGAAGGTAGATGATGAGATTAGAAAAAGTTTTGAAACTATTGTCCATCTCAAGACCCAAATTGAGGAAGCCAAAAGAATAGAGGAACTATTGAAGAATCAAATAAATGAAAAGGAAGAGTCGTGTTGTAAGCTAGAAGCTGAAATTGTTGACCTTAGAAAGAAGGTAGGAAATTCAAACAAATTCTTGAATAGCTCACTAATATTGGATGAGATCTTAGAAAGTCAAAGATCACCATATGATAAATAAGGTCTTGAATACAAAGGAGAAGATACACATGCTGAAGCAAGAACCTCGAAGAATCATGAGGTAAATCCATCAAAGAAGGAAGAAAATGTTGCAAAGCAACCATCTACACAAGGCAAAGAAAATTTCAAAAGAATAAAGTAAGGAAGACATCAAGAAGCTATTCTTCGGCACCAAAGAAAATATATGAAAGTATTTTTCATGGGAATTGTTATTCATGTAATAGATATGGTCACAAAGATTTTGAATGTAGATCTTATGAAAGGAGATATAATGGAAGATTTTATAACACCATGAGGTGTTGGAGATGTTATCAAGTAGGACACATTGTTGTTCACTGTAACACTATGAGATGCTACAGTTGTAGTGGATTTGGCCACAAATCCCATGAGTGTTGGAACACAAGAAGAAATTCCATGATGAGAACTTCAAATAGCATGGCTATAAGAAGGAATGAAGTAAGGAAGGGAGACATATTTGAAAATATGGATGCTCAGAGCTCAAGTTATGAGGAGCAGGGACATCTACAGAAGTGGGTGAAGAAGACAAAGCAACCATAACAGAATGAAAGACTAAAGGGAATCTCAAGTAAGTCATCTACTGAAGCATACCCGGGTGATAGTGGTATCAATCACGTACATACACAGGATGGCCTTGTATAGGTTGCATACATACGCGACCTGTTGTGCAGCAGACCACGTATATGTGGTAAAGCCTTGAGAAAAAGGCTATGCACATGGATTGCAACTTGATGTGATCGTATAACACTCTGTTGTAGGGTCTGACATTGTTTGTTGTAGGTTCTGACACTATTTGTTGTAGGTTTAAGTGTTCATCTATTGGATTATGTAAAATAAAATATCGAGTGCATGACACTAACCCATGAGTATGGATTGATGTTGATCTGTTGGTGTACACGGCTGGTACATATTTGAGTTTCATTGATATATCTTATGATGTATTATTGGAAGCATATGTTGATATCATGGTGCATGCATTTTTCATGTGGATTTGGAATACATATATATGATTCATCATTTTGTGGTATTGGTGCCTAGTAATGTACATGTTTGGTACACTCATAGATGGCATATGCCTGATGATACTACACCATTGGTACTACTTGATTAGCACAACAATTGGMATTTGTTTGAGATACATGATTGTGGCACTTGGTTCATGATGGAGACATATCACGAGTGATATGATACATTGTTTGGCATGTTGGTAGATGCACATGGTAGGCATATTGGTGGATGCACATGGTTGGCATATTGGTAGATGCACATGTTGGCAGGCATATGATTGATACATTCCATGGATGATATCTTTTGGCACATTGCATGATGTTGATGTACATGGTTGATGTACATAGATGTTGTGCATGATGAGCACACATTTTGTATGGGATGTACTTGGTTGATATTTTTCTCATGATTCTTTATTTCATTGTTGACATATTTTTTGCGTCATGATGCTTGGTATGGCATGAGTTTGATGCATGAACAGGTCCAAGGATTGTTATATGGTAGCACAATGTTCATCTTGCAGAAAATATAGGGGATACATACTGTAACGGCCCCCAACCATCAACGCCATGGTCAGGCCAACATTTCTACGCGGAAAAACACTTATGTAACACATTATGCATTCTATTGAACTTAAAATGCTTAATTACAGTTAAACACATAATTACTGCTAGCATTTCAGAGTTAATGGAAATAAAAATAATTCATATGCATAAAAAAATACGTGATAACATTGCAAGAATCACAGGTATGCAATTTAGTTAATTACAGAATTACAAAACATAGTGACACTTATCTTTGAAACTGTCACACACCACCAACTGTGTGTAGAACTTCCATGAACCTCCCATCCTTAGACCATGCTGCTCATCACTCTTAGCAGTAGGTCACCCCCGAGATGGGACTAATCTCTACCGGGTAAGGAATCCTAGTCTAGGTAAGGTTTACAGGAAGAATACACGTAAAAGAAGGAGGATTCTTTCCCAGGAACCACTTATGCCCACTGCCCACAGACTCTCCTTCCCCACATGTCTGTTCCACCCCAGGAGTATACACCTTCTCTTTTACCTAGAAAGTCCTTCAGCTTCTAACCTCCCTTGCCTTGGGCTTCAACAACAGACCGGACTGAAAATATCCGAGTTCTGTGGAAGCTACAGGGTTCCTTCCAGGAGCTCTCTCCTTCCTCTGTGCACTCTCTCACCTGGAGAGAGTTGCTTATAGGCTTGGTAAAACCTACCTCTTCAACAAAAATCACCTCCCTCACCTGGAGAGAGGTTACACACAGGCCAAAGAACCGGTTTCCTTAATCTCATTCCCATACAAAGAAAACAAAACAACAAGGCTCAGCAATTACGAGACACTTTGATTTTCTCCACCGGCAACACATGACAACTTCTTTGTTCTGGTTTTGGGAATGTGTAAGGGTACACAGAGATTCAAATAGAGACTTCACACAGTTCAGGTAAAGGATCTAGCATAAAACACCCAATAAAGGTCGATCGGGAACACCCGCCCGTTCAGACAGAATATGGAGAATGGACTCCCCAACGTAGGTGATGGATGGAGGAATGCCCGATGAACCCACTCAAACCCAACCATCCCTGAAAAAATGGGAAGCGAACCCCCAACACGGCTAATTTCCTGGTTTAAATCGCATGCGCCTGGGTCGACACATGTTGCCCATGAAGCTGCATGCGTTCCTCCCCTGGAACTTAGGACAAAACATAGATTTCACAAGGCTTTTGGAATAATATTGAAATATTATTCCCAAGGACTTAAGCCCCTAGGATTATCCCCTAGGCTCAACACTTAGCCTCTCTTTCCAATCCTCTAGCCCCCAATCGCTTACCTAGGCTTTGTGGATGCTTAGTCGCCCATCACTCATTCATCGTGGTCGGTCCACACGTAGAGATGTTTTGTATTAATACTGTGCATAATTACATGTACAAAAATTAGGCTCTTGGCCTTGAACACTCAGGCTCTCTGGCCTAATAATAACATAAGCCCACCAACTTATATAAACTTGGCTCACCAGCCTATAAAACATAATTACAATTCATAATGCAAGCTTTACGACAGGGCTTGTCCTTGGGGACATTACACATACCCATAGGGGGAGTCATTCTTCTTCCCATGATTCTAGGAGGAGATATTTATCAGATGCATACCTAGAAAAGATCCCTATACTTGAAGAAAGATCACAAGAGCATCATTTTAGGGGGAGAAATGGTCACAGGGGGAGTATGTTCAATGTATCTTCAACATTACATCAGTTATATACCTTGTTCAAAAGGGGAGAGATTATTCAGAGGAAGATCAAAGGCATTCATACAAGGGGAGCAACCCCAAGATGAGAATGGCCCTTTGCCATTGATGTCAAAGGGGGAGAGTTAATCACACTGATGTCATTGATGCTTATTGATGGGGAGAGATAGTCACATTGACTATTGATGTAGATCATTCCTTATCTACATGTTGACATCAATAATTGGTAATTGGTGTTGACATCAATGTTGGTATTGCCATCAATGCCAAAGGGGGATATTGTTGGATCATGTTGTCATTGATGCCAATGGTTTGATTGATTGATGTCATTGATTAATGTCAAGTGATTGATTGATCTCAAAGTATTGATTGATTGATGATTGATGTAATATAATATGTATTGTCCTTTATGAGAATTCATAGATGAAGATTGATCAATGAGTTGTCATTGATATGATGAAGATGGATTGATGTGGTTTCATTGGTATATGATGCATTGTTGGAAAAATGTATAGATGAATCATTATTGTCTTATCATGATTAATAATGTGCACAAATGGATGAACTCTAAAGTGGTCCCCTTATGGTGAAATCTCTCACAAGAAAATGATTTGTGGATTGAGTTATCCTAGAAGAATGGTTGGAGGACCCATGCTCTCATTATTTTCTTATCATGATTGATAAGGTGCACAAATGAATGAACTCCAAAGTGGTCCCTTTATGGTGAAATCCCTCATGGGAAGACTCTTTACGGATTGAGTTATCCTAGAAGAATGGTTGGAGGACCCATGCTTGTATGTGGAATAATGAGATGAAGATAAAGGAAATTGTTGGTGAAACTATCCTAGATGGATAGTTCTTGTTATGCCATTTTTGGTGGTATGTGGGATGTCACATAACTCCTCATGGTTTGAGAGTTATGGCCTTACGAAGATGAAGGACCCCCACATGAAGGCTTGAAGCCCCCAAGGTCAAAGAAATGGGTTAATTGACCTAAAAGAAGAAATCATTATTTAAATGATAAAGTAAGGTGACAAAGTCAAGGTGGATTATTTAAATAATCAAGAGAAGTGACAAAATCAAGAAGGAATATTTAAATGATAAAGTATTGAAGAACTTTCTATTTATGCAAAGTGGTTAACCCTAAAAAAAGGGAAAATAGGGTAAGTGACCTAGAAATGGGTTAAGTGACCTAAAAATGGGTTAAGTGACGTAGAGGATGAAAGTATAAATAAGATAGCAATGGTCTCTTCTAGATCATCCTTTTTGTGCATCAATGGAGAGCTTCTTGTGAGAATATCTTTTGGAGTATTGATGGAGAGATTCTTGAGCATTTTTGGTGTGGAACACTTGAGAATATTGAATATATATAGGTGAATGAGGTAACCAAGGATATCTAAGCCGAATTTTAGAAGGAAGGTGAAGAATAGAGGGTCGGAATTGAAGGGAGGATAAATTCTTTTCATGATGTTTTCTAAGGTATGTTATTTATAGGTCATGTCACCATTTTCTCTATAACTTTTTTTCTATAATGATTCAAACCGTGGGATTGATATTCCATTGAAGAAACATATCCAAGTATTTATGCTAAAATATTCAGCTTGTGGGTCGTTGTATTTTGGGAGTTACACTCCATGGAAAATAGTGTTTGTGACTAGTCCTTAAACTAGTGAAAAACAGGTGTTTCGGGTAAAAACATCATAACTTATTCATAACAGATCCACATTCAATGAGACAAAACGTGTTGGTTAGAGTACAGTCTATAGTATGTTTTGTAATAGTTTTAGATCAATTCAATGAATATTTTGTGCGGGGCACGCTCTACAAGGTCGCTCTCTAGAATAAGCCAGAAATCAGAAAGGTATGTCAGTTTTTCTATAACTCCTTTTGCGTGACATTCCAAGTAGTGCCACTTGGAGGAATTGAATAAAAAACAATAAATAACATTTTGTATCATTTTTAGATCTTTATTCATTACAAGCACAAAGTTATGATTATTTCAAGTTGGGGTTGTTGACTAATCCAAAACTAGTCATGGTTGAGACAAGCAGTTGATGAGTTGGCACATACATGAGGTGTATAGTTGATTATGTTGGTACATATTAATGAGTCATTGTTTATGAGTAGTTGACACATGATTGGTATATACTTGGTACATGGTTGGATGCACTTGTTTATGGTACAAGTTGATTACAGGTTGTTTGGCATAGGTTGGTGCACGGTTGATGCACTTGTTTATGTTGACAGATTGATATCTGTTGAGGATTGTTTCCTCATCTCAGTTGGTGCTGAGAATGTAAGCTAAGTCTTGCATATAGAGCTGATACTCTTGTAGAGTTTTACTCTATTCAGTTGTTGCTGAAAAACCCCCAGATTGAAGTCCATAATAAAAAGAAAAATTGTACATACATCTTGTGTTCTTTGTGTTCCTTGTGGAGATGATTTTGTTGATGATATGTTGCTGATATGTATTCACATCTAACTGATTATAAATGACAACAATGAGTAATGAGCAAATGTGGAATGTTAACTAAGGATTTTTTGTGCAAGAGGGAAGTTTTGGGAAAAATATCCCCACACTCATTCACCTCCCCCTCTAAGTGTGGTAGGTGTGTCCAACATCCATCCCTCTCACACTCTCAAACACTCCCTCTCTACCCCCCCTCTCTATCTTTCTCTCTCTCCCTCTCACAGTGTCACACTCTCTCTCCTACATATAACATATATATGCCATCTCTCTCTCTACCCCCTCTCCTTGTCTCCCTCTCCCTCCCTCTCACACTCTAAAACACTCCTTATTTAAGTCCCCCTACATCCCACTATCTCTCCTCTCTCTCTCTCCCCTACATCTACCCCTATCTCCCCCTCACTTTGTATCCCCCTCCTTCTCTATTTTCCACTCTTACCCCCTTTTCTCTCTTTACCTCTCTACTCCCCTTCCCTCTCTCTCATCCCCTCCTCTCACTCTTTCTCTCTCTACCCGCCTTCCCCTCTTGGTCTCCCTCTCTCTACCTGCTTCATCTCACTCTCTCTCTTTAACCCCCCTCTTGGTCTCCTTCTCCTTCTCTCTCACACTCTCAAAAACTTCCTCTTTGCCCCCATTCTCTATCTACCTCTTGCATTGAACCCTCCCTCTCTCACTCA
>ML779091.1:288984-317187 GCA_009831015.1 Picea engelmannii | reverse complement strand
GTGATGGATCTTCCCGATACCAACATCATCCTAGGGGTGCAGTGGCTCAGCACTTTAGGACCCATCACCACAAATTACAAGACCATGGAAATGTCCTTTGTGGAGGAAGGAGGACGAAAGGTTGTGCTCAGAGGCATGACAAGCAACTCTTCCAGAGTGGTCACGGCTAAGAGGATGGAAGCCATCTTCAGAAGGGAATAAATTGTATACGCACCGGAATGTAAGGTCTCAACACAGGTGGATGAGAAGGGAAAGGTGCATTACACACTAAAGATCAAAAGAATCCTTGATAAGCACCAGAAAGTGTTTGGGCCGATTCCTCCAGGTGTGCCACCAGACAGGGGGTTTGAGCACATCATTGAGTTAGAAGCAAGGGCTAAGCCTGTTATCACCACACCCTATAGGAATCCCAAGAAGTATAAAGATGAGATAGAGAAGGCCATCAAGGAGATTCTAGACATGGGACACATCAGACCAAGTTCAAGTTCATTTGCTTCGTTAGTAGTTTTAGTGAAGAAGAAGGATGGAACGATGAGAATATGCATTGACTTCCGGGATTTGAATAAAAAGACGATAAAAAATAGGTACCCCATACCCAGGATTGATGAGTTGTTGGGTGAGCTGCATGGAGCTATATATTTCACAAAAAATGATCTTCGCTCGGGCTACCATCAAATCAAGATGAGGGAGGAGGACATCTCAAAAATAGCCTTTAGGTGTCATTATGGCCATTACGAGTTTTTGGTGATGCCCTTTGGGTTAACCAATGCCCCAGCCATATTTCAGTCTTGCATGAACCATGTGTTCAACAAACAACTGAGGAAACTCTTGTTGGTATTCTTTGATGACTTGCTCATTTACAACAAGACCTGGGAGGAACACCTTCGACATGTGGACCAAATCCTTTCAATCATGAAAGAACAAGCACTATACGCCAAGGAATCCAAGTGTGAGTTTGGAATGACAGAAGTGCTTTACTTGGGACACATCATAGGGGAAAAAGGGGTATAGGTACACCGGGATAAAATAACAGCCATTAGGGAATGGCCTACTCCGAAAACAGTCACAAAACTGAGGGGATTCCTGGGCCTATGCACATACTATAGGAAATTTGTCAAAGGGTTTTCTCAACTGTACGCACCCTTGACTGACTTGACCAAAAAGGCATTCTTCAAATGGAATGATGAGACCCAAGTCACGATGGAGAAAATGAAAGAGGTCATGAGCACCTGCCCAGTTCTAGCTCTTCTTGATTTCATCATACCCTTCACTTTGGAGTGTGATGCCTCGGGGGAAGGTATAGGGGCTGTGTTGATGCAGAACAAGCACCCCCTTGCCTATGAAAGACGGAAACTCAGGGGTCTTGAACTACTTTACATCATTTATGAAAAATAAATGTTGGCTATCATGCATGAACTAGCCAAATTCAGGCAATATTTGGTAGGTGTAAGGTTTGTGGTCAAATCAGACCATAATAGTCTTAAATATATATTAGAGCAGAAGGATTTGAATGAAAGACAACAAAAATGAGTAAGCAAAATACAAGCCTATGAATTTGACATTGAATTCGTCAAAGGAAAGAACAATGCAATGGCCGATGCATTATCCAGAAGGCCATCCATTTTTGCCATGTCCGGTATGTCAGTTGACTGGAAGGAACACTTGATAGTGGAATATGCAAAGGATCAGTTCGCTTGTCAATTGTTGGACGGGCAAATATAGGAAGACAACTTCAGGGTCATAAATGACCTCATCTATTACAAAGGTCAGATCTTTTTAGCTCCTGGATCAACTCTCAAAGCTAAGATCTTGCATGCATGTCATAACTCACCAGTAGCGGGGCATCAAGGCATTAGTAAGACATACAGGCAGGTGAGAGAAAGGTTTGCATGGAAAGGCCTGAAGGAAGATATGATGAAGCATGTCAAAGAATGCACTACATGCCAAGAAAAGAAGGATGATCACACGCACCCTACAGGACTATTGCAACCCTTACCTATTCCAGAGCACAAGTGGGAAAGTATATCCATGGATTTCATCACCGGGTTGCCCAGAGCACAGGGGAAAGATTGCATTTTCATGGTGGTAGACAGGTTGACAAAGTTTGCACACTTTTTTCTCATAGCCACAAACTTCAGTGCAACACAGGTGGCCAAATTATTTTTCAGAGAGGTGTTCAGACTACACGGCCTACCCAAAACCATCATCAATGACAGGGATAGTAGATTCATGAGTACGTTTTGGCAGGAGTTGTTCAGATTAGTGGGTACGACATTGACTTCTAGTACTAGCTATCACCCTCATACGGATGGTCAGACTGAGATAGTCAACAAATGGGTGGAAGGTTACCTCAGAAACTATGTAGCAGGACAACAGAAAGCATGGGTTAGATGGTTACATTTGGGAGAATATTGCTACAACACCACCCAACATATGTCCATTGGCATGCCACCCTTCAAAGATTTATATAACTATGATCCTTTATCATTTATGGATATTTCATTTGGTGATAGCAGGGCTCCGATGGTACATGATTGGATACAACAGAGCCAAGACATTCTCAAGGAATTGAAGGATCATTTACAAAGGGCGTAAAACCAGAAAAAGGTCCAAGCAGACAAGCACAGAGTTGGTCGTACTTTTGAGGTTGGTGATTTAGTCTATTTGAGGTTGCAACCATATAGGTAGGCCTCCATTAAAAGAAGCGGAGCGGAGAAACTGCAACCATGTTTCTTTGGACCTTACAGAGTCAACAGGAGGATAGGGGCAGTAGCTTATGAGATGGAGCTTCCACAGGGTAGAAAAATTCACAACGTCTTCCATGTCTCGTGCCTTAAGAAAGACCTCGGTCAACATGTCAAGCCTATTGAGGCATTACCTCCCATGGATGAGGAGGGACAACTTGTTTTGATTCCAGAGGAGGTGTTAGAAGTCCGAAAGAAGAGGCTCTAAAACCGAAGCATCAAGGAGTATCTAATCAAGTGGAAGGATTTACCCATTCAGGATTCCACTTAGGAGAAGGAGCACCTGGTTAGAGAAGTAGGTTTGGAATTGCTTGAGGACAAGAAATTTCAAGCAGGGGAGACTGTAATGTCCCCCACCTCTTAGAGAGGTAATGAGGAGACTCAATGGCCTAGGAACCCCCACTAGGTCATAGTCTCACACTAAAGGGGGGGAAAGTCAAGAAGTTAAAAGTTATATTTTTAAGTTGACTTAAGAAAGGAAAAGGAAAGGAGTAAAATATTACTCAACAGAAGAATAGAAGATTAACCCTGGGAGTTAACCTAACTCAATAGAGAATTAGAAGGAAAAGTATAAGTAAGAGGTCGGGGTGCACCTATTACTCATTCTGGTTTTGGATTAGCATTTGCTATTGCTCTTGAGCATTTAGTTTGGGGGTTTTGTTGTACAAACCCTTGTGAGAAACTCAATGGTGAAATATCCACTCACTTTGTTCCACAACTTGGTCTTGGGGATGAAAGACTCCTCCACACCATTCTAGTCTCAGGGCCAGTTTATCGAGCGAGGTTCGATCCAACTTATCCTGAGGGACTAGGGCCATTCCGACAGTTGGGTTTTGTTTGCAAGGGTAGGAACATCAGTTTGAGAGATTTTCTGGAGGGTTATCATCATTCTATATTTGTCTGCAGTTTGGGATGTCGTGGAGCCATAGGGGACGTCCCGTGATTCAGTAAAACTCAGATCTAGGGAGATCTGCTTGAGATATGAGCCCGAAACTTCTCCCACGGGATTTTCATAGCCTGATATATATTCTTGGAGAGTTTCAGAGCATTTGGAGGTCTCCTTCATCAAGGCCAAACCAGCTAGGGTTTCAGTCATCCAGTGGGGCACACCATTCAGTGAAGAATTGAGATCTACAGGGTTTGAGAGTGGATTTGGGAATTTGGACATCTGGCTTTTCCTTACAGTTGCCCGATCTATCATTTGGCATATTTCTCGGGATTATTGGACACTTTTGGTAGCAGGGAAAAATTATTCAGGGCTTCAACATTCTAGCAGGACGTGGCACTTTCCAGCTTGGAGGTTGAGCATTAGTGCGGCTCAGATCTGCTTGATTTAGTTTTCATTGTATATCCAGCCTTTGGAGGCTTATTTTGTATTATCGGGAGCATTTTTTAGCAGCTCATATCTATTTCTTGTATGGGCATATGAGGTTTATGTCAGATCGTCCATCTATTGTATTGATCTTACATTGCTCATAATAAAAAGGTCAGATCTTTTCTTGTGCTTCTACATCTTGAATATATTGTGATCTCCATGTGTTGATGAATCTTGTATGCACTTAATAACTCAATAAATTAGTAGTAGTTAGTTATTCCAAGAAAGAATTTTTCTTGGGATCATTACAAGATACCCCTCTATCGCGGTTTCTCAACCACACGCTAGTCCTGCAAGTCACAAACACGCCAGGATTTTTTATTTTTTTATTAGAATCAGGAAGATGATCTTCCCTATATCTAATATTGAGGTGAATATTAATATGTATTTCATTGTTGTGCTATTGAAAATTAGTCCTTGATCGTACCTTTTCTCCCTTTCTTCATTTTAATTTCATGCTAGATAGCTGAAGAAGATTCCACATTCACTATTAAAGGTAAATGAGAAATCTGATGCCCAAGATTCTAAAGGTGTGCAAAATCGTTATTTGAATCATAAATTTAGATTCATATATTCCCTTTATTCCCTGGATGGGATTCATTTGTACCAACCATGTCCAAGGGATTTGTGTCATCTTCTCTATCCTCATTCATCCTTCTAGACAAATAGTTATCCTTCGGATATGATTGTTCAGATTCTTACCATTTTCTTAGTGTAAGTTTATGTACGTTGTTCACTCTTAAAGATTGTTCACATTCTTTCCATTTTCTCGTTGTAGGTTTATGTACTTTGTTTACTTTTAAAGACAGTCCTCCATGAGGACAAGCAACCTCAAGATGTCATGCTTATTAGCACAACTGACACGAAAAATCAACGTTCTCATAATTCAAAATTTGAACCCATCTAAATTTAAGCCCTTGTAATAACATCTTATTTATTAGACCTTGAATAATGTTAATCTCAACACATATTCTATCATATATGAAAAACCTAGTTTAATATGAAAAAACGAGTTTAATCTGATTTAAAACTATGTTGATGTATTTGACTAAAGCATTTCCAATATCCTTAAAAAGTGATAGATGCCAAAAATGAAAGTGAAAATTTGAGAGTTATAGCCAAAATGACACCTTTGTTATAGACACAGTGGAAGTTCAAAATCATAGAAGTAAGGGGTAACAAAAATCCTTTCTTTTCCCATAAACTAGGGACCCTCCTTTAATATACCTATGGATGTGTATATTGGGGTTTGTATTTTAACTTACATATGGATATTGATACAATTATTTTATAAGTAAATAAAGGGATAAGCTCGATTGTATCTAAGTATCATTTGAGAAAGAAAAATTACTGAAATATTCAAAAGAAAAGGATGGATGAAGTGTTGTAAGGATTATTAATTGAAAAGTGGATAATATATTAGGACCAACATAGTCGGGATATAAATAAAAAATGTATGAAATATGTTAAGAAAGAAATGGATATGTAAAATATCTAGTGAAAATAGGCTTTCTTTTTTAATTGGAAAGGATTATTGAGAGGGAGTTGAAAAGATAAGTTTTGGGAGATTGGAGAGTAATTAGTTGTATTCATTGATACCCAAGAACAAAAAGTGGTTCATGGGAATTTCATGGGGTTTCATCTTGTGCGAACCTATTTGAAAGTATGAAGTAGCATACCTATTAAAGGTCACTTTTGAAGATTTATATGAAGAAATAGAAAGGCAATGGCATGCGTCTAACATCTCCATAATGAAGAGGGATAGACATATGTGATCCTATTATGTCATTGTATTGTGACCATCTAAATAAAATTTGATCCTCGATCGTTGAATCTAGGGAGTAGCTCTAATAGGTGTAATTCTCCCATGGAATATGGTGGTATAACTCAATGTATGAAAGGACAACCCTTGAACTAGAAGAGAAGTTGAGTTTGGTGTATCCATGTGGTCTAACGAGATTTTCATTGAAATGAAGATATGTAATCTAGTTGTAATAGAACTTTCATGTGAGTGGTTATATGGGTGAAACCCACATGGACATAAGATAAGATTTGAAGATCTTGTCTTGAATACCCCCTTTTATCTCACTTTTGAAGAATATTAGTGAATCCTTCAAGAATTTTTGTGGAGGAAATCCATGAATATAAATATTGTCTAGAAGGAGAGAATAGCGATCTCTATCCCACTGACAAGATTGGATCTCATTGTTTTTATGTTACATATAATAGTTGGTCGAAATATATGGGTTCTTAGATTATCTATATGGGGCATGCATGTCCACCTAATCCTATGAGTCATCATCACAACAAGGAATACCATAGATGCAATAAATGGGGTAGAGTTTAACTATACAAGAATGATGGTCTAAGGAGATGAACTCTTAATGTGGATGTGTTTGGAGAGAATCAAACAATCAAATCTCTCTATTTTTCTTTGATATGTAGTTGGAAGATAATGTCATAAAATATCACATACATAAAGAAGAGTGGGAATGATCACTAAGCGAAAAATATATTTCTTTTCATAGATGTCTTGAAATTGGCACTGTAAACACTACTTGTTAAGGGAAGTAAGGATAGGGTAAACTTTACTTAAACCAGTTTTTGTTTTGGTGTCAAAATAAATATTTTTTTACAAATTTGAACTCCTAAATATATGTACTGTACTGAGACCATTTTTCTGACTCACTAATATAAGGGAGAATAACATTACTTTCCTTTCCTTTAAGGTGAACACTATTTATTTTTCCCATGTTCCCCTAAATCCCATGGGAGTCACAAAATATCCTAGGGAGACTATTTGTTTAAGGAGGCCTTTGATTGAGAATTACATCAAAATAATTCCATCTATAAAAAGAATGATAATGATATACTCTCCAAATATTAAGCAATCATATGTTTTGACTAATGTCTTTGTTATGATATTGTATAGTTCAATAATGTAAGGCCCAAAGAGTGAAGGAAAGAAGAGGAAACCTTGTTTAACTCCTATACTACCATGGAGACCCTTTATATCACCATTTGTTTTATGTTCTCTACTGATGGTGGACTTGTAAACTTTCATAGCTAGTGAAACCACTAAGTCTTGAAACCTTGAAACCTTTATCCTTTCCATTATTGGGTGTTAAAAGGGTGTGTCATATTCATTGGAAAAGTCCAGAAAGTAGATATAGACTCTATGCATGTTATCCTTGGCCTCGTTAGTGATAGAAGGGTGAAAATGTGGTCATTAATGTAATGATATATCAATCCCCTAGTCTTGATATATAGATGTGTAAATATGTTTTAAATATATTTGAAAAGGTACACTTGATCATAATTATAAAATAGTTGTTTAGGTCATTATTATCTCTAACATTAGTAATAGGGAGGATGTTGTGAAAATTCCAAGAGGATGAAAATCCATTGCAAAAACTAAAGCTAAACATGTATGCTACATGGATTGGCAAATATTCAAGACTTTTTAAAGAATTCATTGTGAATATTCACTACATATTGGGCCTTATTGGAGTAGAGTTTAAGGATGGCACATAAGATTAGGAGGTCAAAGAAAATGGAGTCTTAACCTATGAATTAAAATATCTAGGTGAAACTTGGGAGCTAGGGAAGTGGTTTCTTGTTAGTATCATGAGTAGTTGTGAAGAAAACAAGATTTGAATTATGGAGCAAGGATTCTCATGAACTTGGTAGGAAAAATAATTGATCACAACATTGTTTTGGATTAGGGGTAACCTTGTGATGAAAAATAACATAGTCTACAAAGATAACAAAAGATCGATAAACTTCAAAGAAGATCCATGGTGTCTAAAGACACCATTTCAACACTTAAGCACAATGAATTGTGATCAAAACATCACAATGTATTATTGAATACATCATTTACCATACACTCATTCAAAATGTTGTTAAGATCGACCCATGGGGTCCTTTGTTTATATTCTTAGGATCTAATGAATTTCCTTAGCATTGGGAAGATATTGTCCACATATAACCATCATTGGTTGGAATGGACTTTGGAAAACTTGTGTTGTCTCATCGTCTAGTCGACTTATCAATTTGATCTAACCATCTATCCATCCAACACGTAGTTGAATTCTCGGCTGGTTGATCAATCAATCGACATTATTTGATTACTAGTCCACTATCCGACACATTATCTAGTCGACCACCCGACTAACTATCTCCAACTGCTAGTTGATTAATTGACCTACTGTCTCTAGTAGTGTAACATCCTCATTTTCAAACCCCATAATGGAAATGTATATTGTATATCTAGTATATGGAAGATATCCGAGTGATGTATATTGTAAATATAGTATATGGTCAAGATCCAAAGAGATGTAGTATGTAAATGATGTAAATTGAATAAAATGAATAAAATGTATCTCCACCTACATGCATACACAGATGGAGATTTGGGGGATAAGTATCCAAAAGAGAGGGAAGGGCTCCAAGGGGGAGATATTACCCATCTTTATTAAACCCAAATCATTTCTTTCTAAATTATCATTACCATGAACCTTTCATGAGTTTTCAGTGTTCTAGATCCCAATCATTGAATTCATGTAAGAGGGTTGGTGTGAGAGTGACTTCCCATAGTTATTGAGAGCATGGGGGTTGAGTACAATCATATTGGGGAAGATTTCAAGTCAAGAAAGAAAGAGAAAGAAAGGAAACTCATATGGGTAGGAGACTAGAATCATGCATTCAGGTTTATGCATGGAGAGCTATTTTTACATGTATTTTTCTAGCCAACAATGGAGTTGTGAGTGCTAAATATTGAAGGTAATTGTTGTGGTCATGTTTGGATATTTTTTGGAGCTCTGATTTTGTGGAGAAAGAGGATGTGTGCCTGGGAGTAGAGATATTTTTGAAATTTTTCATGGAAGCACATGTTTTGGATGTTGGGAGAATTTGTGTTGCAACAGTAGAATTCCCGAAGTCCCAACAAGTAGAATTCCTATCGAACATGTGTTGGAATCCTTGGAGGGGAGTGGAAAGGCCTAGGGGACCGTGAGAAGTGAAGGGGGATTCCATCCCTTGGGTTTTGAAGGTTGAGGGGAAGAGAGTTGGTGGAATGGAATTAGCTGTGAGACTTGACTATGAGATGGGGACATTACCTAGCCTTAGGGACCACCGTCTCTTGTGTGTTCATATCCCCAACTCAAGGGTGTTTTGTTCTTGAGAACTAGAACAACAAGGCTACATTTAGGAAGAGTGTCCTTCCTCTGCAGCGGGTTCCATATTTTATAGGACAAGTGTTGTTCTTTTCTATGTTTGTGCATTTATGATGTTGATATAGCCGTTGTGCAATTCACTCTGTGATATATTTCATTATTAATATTTCTTGTTGTGAGTAGAATGATGCATTTAAATATCTATTTATGTGATTGAATATTTTTGTATGTATTTAGTTGTTGTTTTGCACAATAGTCGTAATTATATTTTTATTTTTATTAAGTATGGACAACTCAATGAACTCAAGTTTCATGTTGGATGTTATTTTCTGCATTTAGACATAGTATCATAATTTGTTATGGGGTCATTTTAGAAATGACATGACCCAGCTGGGAGTTGGGTACGCTATAATATGGTATCATAGATTATAGTTAAATACTAGACCTGTATGAGCCAAGAACCAATGCAAATTTGGGTAAATTTGTTGTTTCAAACATTGGTCTGAGCGAATTTGGGGGAAAATGGTGGAGAACCATAGTGAAAATTCCTCAAATTCATGGGAATATATGAGTTTGAATTAATTAGTAATGTATGAGGTGTCTAATTTCATAAATTTTCTACATTACAGAGTTAAATTGGACCCACAAAGTCAGATTTCACATTTTAATGACTGATGCAGAGTTACAAGAAGTTTGGGAATTTGATGTCAAAGATTGTGCTTGATCACGAGATCAATGACCAATACTAATATTGATAAATTTAAAAAATTGTAAGGTTTTGACCATTGGGAAGGTTGATTAAATCAACGGCCAGGATATATTTTCGGCGCATTGCAAAGGAAGGAAATTGACAGAGTAGATCAATCAGAGTTTTGGTTAGAATTTTTCTAAGTGTTTTTGTCACCAAATTCATCAATGGGCCAATGTTCGGGCATCAATTGAATTAGGTGAAGTGTTTTTGAACAGGAAATGAAAATGTTCGATTGGCCGATGACCGGGTTTCGGTTGAATTCAACGAAGTTTTTTTAAACAAAAAACGAAAATGGTTGATGGGTTTATGGGATGATGGTTGAACATCGGTCAGATTCGGAAAAGTGGTGTGGAATGGGAAACATAAATTTTTAATGGGCGGATGGTAATGCATCATCCAAATTTGACGAAGTGTGTTCAAACGGGAAACAAAAATGATTGATGGGTCGATGGTTGGGTGTCTGCCAAATTTGACAAAGTGTTTTCGAACGGGCAACAAAAATGGTTGATGGGACAATGGTCGAGTGTCAGCTGAATTCAGCAAAAAAAATTCGAACGATAAATGGACATGGCCAATGGGTTGATGGTCAAGCGTTAGCCAATTCGATGAGGTGATCATGTCATCCAAGAGAAATTGTCGATGGATGATAAAGGAAAGAGGGTGAAGACATGTCATACCATGCCAGCATCCACATGTCATGCCACATCAACATCCACATGTCATGCCACATCAACCAAGTTGACACATAAGGATGATGTTTCATGCCACATTAGCATCCACATGTCATGCCACGATAGCCCAGAAAAAGGGCAAATGATCGATGATCGGGTAAATTGAAATGGTGGGGAGCTCATTCACTAATAGGGGAACACTAACGGATGATGGTCGATAGTCAGGTTGGATATTTTAACAAGGTGTTGTGAATCAGTTGCCAAGATAATGAGACGACGATTGACAGTCGTGTCAGTAGTTTGGGAAGTTTGGAACTTGGATCAATAGCCCAGATTGCTTTGGGTTGGCGATCAATGATGAAAATACATCTACGATCTTTGGGAAGGTTTAGTAGATCAATGGTTGATATTCCACATGATTGAATTTTGTCAACTCAAATTTAAGGGCGGTTAACACAATAAAACAAACAATTTTGTATGAAATTTTCTAAATTTTTCATATTTTTGAAGGTCATTAACTTGCAATGCATTTTTGAGGGCCTAAAAAATGATTTGATCTAATCAAAACCCATGATAATAAGGTGTACCAAAGTAGAATATGTCTGTGTAGCTCAAATAAAATATCTCAAGGAGATCTTTCCAATGAGAAAAATTGTTCACAAAATAGAGCTCGTATGAGAAAGTTACACCCACAACAATAAGGGTAAACTTTTGGCACAAATTTACTTCCAGAGGGCATAACTCCATGCTTAGAAGTTCATTTCGAGCACATGAGAAGTCTATGGAAAGCCTATGACTCATAGAAGACAATCCATGGAGATAGATTTAAGATATGGGTATGTAAAAATGTGCAAGAATAGAAATAAGACACCTGTAGCATACATAGATAAATTAGGTAAAAAATCCTAAACTTCTCGAGACCATAAATTTAAACTCAGAGATAGGATTTGAGCAAACAAATAGTCTCCTAAAAGGTATTGAGTAATAAAAGACATATGGTAACCCATAAATTTGAATTGGACAATAAAATCTTACATAAATTAATAAACAGATTTACAAAGAAGTAAAAGAGTGGAAATTGCAACTTGTAAATGTTTCAACTTTTCCCTCAAAAATAAGAATGAAGCATGGCTACAACCATTTGAGAGTTGTTTCAGAGGATAAAATATTGAAGGAATTATATTTTGATTTGGTTCATTATATTCTTCATAAATTGATGTGAAGAATGACCTGAAATCTAATTAATAAAAATTTTGCAATATGCTTAAATCTAATAAAATTTACTGCATGAACATTCTTGTAAAATTACAGATAAAAAACAATAGACTTTATTTCCTACATGAGAACTAGATATATGGAGGATTATCAAGGGTCTTACAACCATGAACAATAAATCATAGGTCTGCATGTCAACATGGATGATCCTGAGACTGAGTCTAATGGGATAAGAGACTGGAAACAACTTGTAACTATGAGAAAGATACAAAAATAAATCCATAGCTATAGAGACGATAATGAAAGGATAACGATGTTGATGATTGGAGCTATGTGAGGAATTCTCCAGCTTACAAACCTGTGAGGTGTGGATCATTGCAACTATGTGAGTCTTTATCTCAGCTTACAAACCTGAGAGAAATTCCCTAAGAAGTGTATGTGGTTCTTTCCTAAGACAGATCTAGGAATATAGGGATGAACTTCTCCATTCAAAGAGTTGAGAAGAAATCTAGATGACTATCTAGTGGGAAAGGCGATCTGTTGAGTTGGACATGCCTGTGGCTGAGCACAAGGTGAATGTGTGAAATCTCAAAGTGTTGGGTGCATCCTCATGTGAACATAAATGAATATGATGTGTTACCCTCCTCTGAGTAGCAGAGTTGACGAAAAAACTCCAGATGATTCTCATGTGTGAGACAGTGAAAAAGAATATCTGTAGAGTGGACGTGCATGTGGACGAGCACAGGTGAACATGTGTAGATCTGGTTCTTTTGAGTAATGCAGTGAACCAAAGATATGACATCCCTATGGATGTGCCCCTAGTGGATGACCACTAGTGGGTGTATCCGATCCTTTTCTATATCTTGTTCAAGAGTCATACATGTATGTAACCCTAATTGTTATGTAAAGGGTACAGGTTGGCCCCACCTTAATGTAATTAATAATAAATGTAAAAGATAATTAATCTGGTTAATATTAATTATAATAATAATAATAATAAATATTATTATTATTATTATATTGTGACTTATAGAGGTCATCCCTATTGATCCAATAGACACTTCAGTTGATAGGAAAAGTCTAATATAAGTAAAGGGAGATTCCCCATTGAGGAATCATATATATTTTGTGAGTTTGGAAATTTCAGCAAGTACACTTCTTTCGGAAAAGATGGACGCCTCTCTTGGGTGCTAGTATTCTAGGGTTTGAGCACCCTCTTGTGTGATAGGTATTTCTTGGTGGTGAAGGTATTTCTCTTGAAGAATATAGAAAAGGATTTGGTTGGGTTTTCTTCCCTTATTGAGAAGGGTTTCCTAGGATACTTCTTGTATTCTTGTGCATGGTGTTTCTTCTTGTGATCTTGGTTGTTGCAACATTATTATCTATGGTTAAGTTAAAAAATAAAATGGAATGAAATTAATATTAACCTAGATATTGAAAAATCAACATGGTATTAGAGAATAGGTCTTGAAGAACCCATTGCACAAGAATCTACCAGTCTCCTCTCTTTTCTGCAGAACCGTATGACCCTCCTAGGGTTTCCATAAAATCTGTATGACCTTCCTTTATGAGGTGTTTCATCCCTTAAACACTTGAAAGTTGGGGATAATTTTTTCATAGGAGATTTCGACCTCCTCTAGCACATCTCCAAAGACTCTCAGAGTGAAATTCCAAGCATTTTGAATTTTTGGCCCTAGGGATTCTAGGGTTTTGCCAAATTCTGCAGAAATTTCAGAATTAGGGTTTTTTGCAAACTCATTGAAGGAGATCTTCAACTCACCAATTCTCTCTTATATTTAAAAGGCTTATTTTTGGTAGTCATAAGTACAATAAAACCTAAAAGTGCTAGCCTATCCTAACCGTTAGGTTTTCTATCCTATTTGAGAAAGGGTTGTGAAGAATCTAAAATTATGATGAACAAAAACTATGATAGAAGATAAGATTGATTAATCAAGCAACTTCAAAGTTCTTAAAATACAAGACTTCAAAGGAAGACTTATTTTGGGTAATACAAAAGGGTTTACCAGAGACATCTATCAATGAATGGAAGGAACATGATGTCAGGACAAGGAAGCCAATCACCTACTTAATCCCTTACATTGAAGGGCCAGATTCAAAATAACAAAGATGACAAAAGGTGACACCATGACTATCTTCTTCATAAAGATAACAAAGGGTAGAGATCGACTAAGATCCATTGGAGAAATCATATCAACATCCTCAGGTATGCACTTATATATATTATTTGTATCATTTTCACGAGGGAAACTGTAGGTGGAGGGAACCTTTGCTGAAGATATGGATCCAGAGGGATCTAAGTGAATTCAGAGAAACAACACACTCAAAGTAAAGAATCCATGTTTTATTGTTGTAATTATCATTCCTCTAACCCATATTTCTATAATTTTTATACATTACAAGTAGGCGTTGTAGCTATGACAACATTCCTTAAATTGTTTTGATTCTAGAGATGTACTCATTACTCTCCTTCATGAGATATCCTTGTGTTGGTTCTTTTTGTTTTCTTGTTCCAGATAGGTTAACAAGAAAACAAGATGCTTATCCTTCAGAGGGAGTCACTTGAATCACAAGGAGCCAAAACGATTTGATAAAGAAGAAGAATAGAACCATCATTGAGACAACCAATGCTACAAAGCATGATCAAAATATTTCTAGGATTCCATGGGAATAAGCATGCATGACATAGTATATGTGAAAAACAAGTGTCTTCACCAGACTTTGAAAAACATAAGTCCCGAAGAAGTCTTCACCAAAATGAAGCCTAAGATTGAACACTTCAGGTTATTTGGGCACCCAATGTATTTTCATGGACCCAAAGAGAAGAAGTCCAATCTAGAAATTTTAGGAAGAAAGGATACAATGAATCTTCAAAGACATCCTAGATCAAAATCCCTAGTCAGAGAAAGATTAAGACAAGTAGAGACAATGTCCTTGAAGAAGAGACAGTTTTTCAAAGACCTAGAGAATCTTAGATGGATATTGACAATACCTTCTCCCCCTTCATCAGTTCAGAGGGAGGAAAAAATCATTCCATGTTATCCAGTTTCTCCAGTTGATATGTTCAAATATATTGCAGTAGGGCATAAAATTCCTACCTAGAATCACTTTGCAAGAGGCAGAGAAAGATACAAGCTTCTCAATGCACATTCTGAAAAAACAAAATATATTTTCGATCTATCCTTCAGTCATGCACCAATTCATTGATGCTAAGACTCCTTGTCTTAGAGAAGCAAGAAGAGAACCGGTATGGGAAGATGCCATAACAGAAGAATACCAGTATATCTTAAAGAATGATGCATAAGATATTATTCAGGGACCAGAAAAGGGAGTCTGTGGTAACTTCCAAGTGGATCTATATGATCAAGCATGCAACTGATGAAAGTTTCAAGAAATAAAAAATAATATCTATAGCCAGAGGTTTCTCAGAAATAGAGGTATTTGTCTATAATGAGACACTTGATCCAGTGAACCTGATTCACTTCCATCTGTACTATCATCCATGAGTTGGAAACTATATTAGATAAATAGATTCTTGATGAGTTTGGATTTCAGCAAGAGTGTTGTTGATCCAAACCTATATCAATTTAGTGTGGTGACAAGAGCCTAATTTTGATGACTTATTCAAAAATCTTTGTTTTTGGAGAGAAGTAATCCTTGACCTCTAAATTCGAGATGAAGAATTCGAGTATGATGCACAACTTTTTGGGATAAGAAGTATGACAGAGGACCAATGAGATTTTTCTTGAATCAAGGAAAATATACAGTGAAAATATTAAAGACATCTACAATGACAGAAAGAAAAATACACCATGACGGATTTAAAGAAGAAGATTGTTGATGATTAAAAAGAGACTGATCCATTTTTTATTGGATCACAGATGTATCCAGTTAACACTAGACTTGATTCATGCCATGCACTAAATTTTCTTAGTCATTTCATGAGTCAACCAAGACAGACTCACTAGACAAAAACAAAACATGTATTGAGATATATGTGAGGTACAGTTGGATATGGCCTGAGATATGCCTCCAATGTGAAATTCATTTTGCAGGATATGCCGATTCATATTGAGAAGAAAGTAAAATGGACTGGAAGAGCACATCCGATTGTTGTTATATCGTGAATTTTTCCATGGTTTCCTAATGCAACAGGAAACAAAACCCTGTGGCCTTAAGAACCACAGAGGAAAAGTATATAGCATCGAGTGTGCCAAGAAATATGGCTTCAAAAGATTCTGACATATTTACTTGACCATGAGATGGATCCTATGATGATAACCAAATATTCACGTGTAAAGCTCCTTGAGAACCCAGTGTTTCCTGATGGATCAAAACACGATGAGATGAAACATCCTTATATCAGAGATATGATGTAGAGGAAAATTGTACACATGAAGAACCTTAATATATATGAGCAGATTGCAGACATTTTCACCAAACTAATTTGATGAAGAAAGCCCCCCTAGTTGAGAGGGAGTGTTGATGATTCCAACCAAGACAAAATTCAAAGTACATTTGTGTGAGACTTGACATGATGAAGAATCCCTCCCTAGATGAGAGGGAGTGTTGATGATTGCAGCTATGCGAGACATTCACCATCTTACAAACCTGTGAGGTGTGGATCATTTCATCTATGTCAGTATTTCTCTCATCTTACAAACCTGAGATAAATCCCCTAAGAAGGGTACGTGGTTCATGCCTGAGACAGAGATAGGAACGTAGAGATGACCTCCTCCATTCATAGAGTTGAGAAGAAATCTATATGATTATCCAGTAGGAAAGGTGATATGTCGATTTGGATGTGCCTGTGGTTGAGCACAAGGTGAACGTGTGAAATACCAAAGTGTTGGGTGCATCGCCATGTGAACATAAATGAATATGATGTGTTAGCCTCCTCTAAGAAGTAGAGTTGTTGAGAAAAATCCAAATGATTCTCCTGTGTGAGATAGTGGAAAAGAAGATATGTAGAGTGGATGTGCCTATGGAGGAGCATAGGTGAACATGTGTATATCTCGTTCTTATTTGTAATGCAATGAACCTGAGATATGGCATCCCTATGGATGTGCCCCTAGTGGATGAGCACTAGTGGGTGTATCAGATCATTTTCTATATGTTGTTAAAGAGTTAGACCTGCTTGTAACCCTAATTTTTATGTAAAGGGTATAGGTGAGCCCCACCTTAATGTAATTAATAATAAATGTAAAAGATAATTAATCTGGTTAATATTAATTATAATAATATAATAATAATAATAATAATTATTATTATTATTATTATTATTATTATTATTATTATTATTATTAAATTGTGACTTATAGAGGTCAGCCCTATTGATCCAATAGACACTTCAGTTGATAGGACAAGTCTAATCCAAGTAAAGGGAGATTCCCCATTGTGGAATCATATCTATCTTGTGAGTTTGGAAATTTCATCAAGTACACTTCTTTGGGAAAAGGTGCGCACCTCTCTTGGGTGCTAGTCTTCTAGGGGTTGAGCACCCTCTTGTGGGATATGTTTTTCTTGGTAGTGAAGGTCTTTCTCTTGAAGAATATAGAAAAGTATTTGGTTGGGTTTTCTTCCCTTGTTGAGAAGGGTTTCCCAGGGTACTTCTTGTGTTCTTGTGCATGGTCTTTCTTCTTGTGATATTGGTTGCTGAAACATTATTGCCTACGGTTAAGTTAAACAATAAATTGGAATGAACATCATGCTTAACCTAGATTATTGAAAAATCAACACATGAAAGTTCAAGAGTAGATACTACAAAGCCTGCATATGTTGCAGAAAGAAGTAAACAAAGACTCCGGCACAAGCCAAGAAGCTAGTTCCAGGAAAGTGGAAGTGTCTAGGTCTCATGATAGGAGGGATGATCATGGATTATCTAGACGATCAAGGAGTACTAACAAACATCAACATCATCATTCCTTGGGCACTAGACCATAAAAACATATGCATGTTCATAAAAAAATATGCATGTTCAAGGTCGAAAATAAGCCCAAGTATATTTCTCGTTGGACATGAGAGAATGATACATGGGTTAGATAGCTTGCAAGGGGAGGTGAGGAAAATCAAGCCACAATCATTTGATGGAGAAAACAATAAAGGTGAATATGTATAAGCATGGTTGTTTGGAATGAGAAAATATTTCCAGTGGCATAACTACTCAAATGCATAAGTTAGAATTGTAGCCTACCACCTTCAAGGAAAGTAATATATGTGGTGGGATCGATTGAAGTAGGTTAAACACATTGATGAGAAAAGAGTTTCTTAGAAGTAGCTCAAGAAATATTTTCATCAACAGTATTTTCTAGAGAAATATTGTGATAAAAAAAAATACAAGAGTTCTTTGAAATAAAACGTGGGGGCGTAACCATGGATGAATATGAAAGAAATTTCTTGGAACCTCTTAGGCATGTGAGCTTCATTAGAGATGAGGAGGTTAAAATATAAAGGTTCCTGAGTGGACTTCCATCCTTCTACAAGGAGAAAATTTATTGTGAGCCCAATAATTTAGAAGAGTCCACAAGGAAGGCCAAGTATTTGTATTAGAAGAATAGTGGCCAAAATCCAACTTTATAAAGGGATTTGGATGACAAGAAGAAAGGAAAAATGGATGAAAGGAAGAAATTATTTAATCCACCTTTCATAAGAAATAGATCTCAATCATATCAACAAGGGAAACCATCTCAAGGTGATAAAAAAATGACAATCCTTGGGAAAGAGGCCAAGAGAACAACCCATAAAGTGTTGGGATGTGTCAGAGATCACATGTATAAATATTGTCCTTGCCTAGGAGACAAGATGAATACTTTGCATTGGACCAAGAAAGATGATAAAATATAGGACGTGGGAAAAAGAATGCTAGGGGTCTATGCAACATTGAGAAATAGACAAGCATACTATAAATCCCACATGATTTAAGTGGAAGGTAAGATTGATAATCCTACCATAGCTATTTTAATTGATTTTTAAGCTATTCATAGCTATATAGATACAAATATAGTTGAAATATTTAAATAGAAGAAATGTAAGCATGAAAATTCTTGGTTAGTTCTATTGGAGAAATTCATATTTTCAACACACTAGTTCAGTGGGAGTTAACTGAGTAGTTCTTAGATCATAACTAGTATGCTATTATGCATGCATGCATTCTGATATTATGAAATTTTATATCCTATATATATGAGTGTATTCCACTCATTCATTGAATCACAATGATCATCATCTATGTATCAATCAACTCATTGGAGTAGTGTGAATATATTTTCTCATTCTTCCATGTTGAATCTCTCTTCCTTCCTTGACAGGATTTTATTTTACTTGTTTTAGCTAGATCTCATGTGCAGGTTTTGATGACACATTGACATGGTATCATAGCTATGGTTCTTGGAGCAAACCAAACAAGCCAAAGAATAAGGAAAATTGGAGGTTCAACGAGAAAAATCTATGGTATTATCTTTAGGTAGATATTTGTCCCAAATTATTAACTTTTTGAGGAAATGGCTAGCTGGCGAAGTAAATAGACCCATTATGAAAGTGGGTTTTCCATTGTTTGGTGAATTTCCTCACCTTTTTTGTAGAAAGTAAGTCGGAAGATCACCTCCTGAAACTTATAAGAATCTGTGGTCGCACGTTTCGGTAATGATTTCTCCCACAAAATTAATTTTTTGAGGAAAAAAATATTGTGAGAAGTAAATCAACCCATTATCTAAGTGGATTTTCAACCGTTGGAAATAGACCTCATTGTTTTCTCAGAAAGTATTTCGAAATATCGTCTCCTAAACTGATATGAATGTTCACTTAAAGAGGCCAAGACAACAACCCATAAAGTGTTGGGTATGTGTAGCAGATCACATGTATAAATATTGTCCTCGTCTAGGAGATAAGATTAATACTTTCCATAGGATCAAGCAAGAGGATACAATATAGGACGTGGGAAAAAGAATGCCAAGGATCTATGCAACATTGGGCAATAGACAAGCATACTATAAATCTCACATGATTGAAGTGGAAGGTAAGATTGATAATCATTCCATAGCTATTTTAATTGATTTTTAAGCTATTCATAGCTATATAGATACAAATATAGTTGAACTATTTAAATAGAAGAAATGTAAGCATGAAAATTCTTGGTTAGTTCTGTTGGAGAAATTCTTATTTTCAACACACTAGTTCAGTGGGAGTTAACTGACTAGTTCTTAGATCATCACTATTATGCTATTATGAATGCATGCATTCTTTTATTATGGAATGTTATGTCCTATATATATGAGTGCATTCCACTCATTCATTGTATCACAATGATCATCATCTATATATCAATCATCAACTCATTGGAGTAGTGTGAATATATTTTCTCATTCTTCCATATTGAATCTCTCTTCCTTTCTTGATAAGATTTTATTTTACATGTTTTAGCTAGATCTCCTTTGCAGGTTTCGATGAAACATTAACATGGTATCATAGCTACGGTTCTTGGAGCAATCCAAACAAGCCAAAGAAAAAGGAAAATTGGAGTTTCAACGAGAAAAATCCATGGTCTTACCTTTAGGTAGATATTTCTCCCAAAATATTCACTTTTTGAGGAAATGGCTCGATAGAGAAGTAAATAGACCCATCATGAAAGTCGGTTTTCCATCGTTTGGTGAAATTCCTCACCGTTTTTGCAGAAAGTAAGCCGAAATATCGCCTCCTGAAACTTATATGAATCCGTGGTTGTACATTTCGGTAATGATTTCTCCCACAATATTAAATTTTTGAGGAAACAAATCGTGTTAGAAATAAATCAACCCATTATCCAAGTGGATTTTCAACTATTTGGTGATATACCTCATCGTTTTCTCATAAATTAATTTAGAAGATCGTCTCCTAAACTAATAAATTTTTTTACTTAAAGTGCCCTTTCTGCAGTGGTTTGTCGATTTCCACTTACAGATTGAAAGTAAACTCTTAGGGGTTCTCAGACATAGTGGGAGATATGGATACAACACCTATTTTACAATCAAATTTGGTAGTAATCCTCACCCCATACAATTATTTTGATTGGAAGCCCAAGGTAGAATTCCAACTAAGAAGGAAAAGACTGTACAACTTGACGATGGGGACAAAAACATAACCTACATTATTAATTGAGAAGATGAGACAGGTGAACTGAAAGGATGAATCCACAAGACTTATCTTTTAATTTATTTCAATTGATCTATGGTTTCATGTTTCCACATACAAGACTCCAAACGATATCTAGACCACCTTGGAAAGTCTATTTGGAAAGCAAGATTACATGAGAAGTCATATGCTTGAGGTAGCGTTGAATGATTTTGAACCTAAAAGTTTTGATAATATACATGATTTCTTTACTAAGTTTAAATATTTGATATTTAGCTTAGTATCTTGTGGTATTGATAATTCTAAACAAGTGGACCAACTTATTCTAACAATCTTGGCCAAGCTAGGACCAAAATATGTTGTCTATGTTTCCACTTTCCATTCACGTAGGTATCTCATGGGAACAAATTGGAAGATTTCTACCATGGATCAATTCATTGATTGTCTCACAAATGAGTGGGTAAAAATCATGCATATGGGCCTAATCAAGGATCCTAAAGAACATGCAATCACGTGCATGATGGAAAAATATCATCCAAATAGAAAGGAAAGGGGAAATCACAACATCCAGAGCCAAAGAAGGAGGGATATTCCAAACCCTTCAAGGATTCTTCAGGTTCAGGTTCCAAAGACTCTTCAGGTTCAGGTTAAAAAGAGAAGAATAAGAAGAAGAAAAATAAGTGAACTTACTACAATAAACCAAATCATGATGAATCCACATGCATGAAGAAACATATTGATCTTATGGAACATCTACTTTAGAAGAACAACCTTGGAAACCTCATTCTAGAAGGAGCCAAAAAGATGAAGGAATAATATCTTGCGTCTAAGAAAGGTAATCATCGTGCTCTTGTTGCAATTAATTCCTCATATAATTCATGGATTATAGATTGTGGCGCATCATATCATATGGAAACAAAAGAGGAAGTTTTTCTTATTTGAGCTCATGCTCAAGATGCCCTATTCTCACGAGGGATGATACTCCAGTAGTAGTAGCAAGAGAGACAAGAGTGGAACTTCATAATGGCAGTTTTAAGAATATTTTACATGTTCCAAATATTTCTATGAATCTGCTCTCAGTTTATCAGATCACTCAGAAAGGTAAAAAGGTTGAATTTACATCAAATTCATATTTTGTACTTGACATGATGGATTACTGAGAGGGGTTGTGAATCAGTAATAGATAACTTTAATCCTTTTTAACCATATAATGCAAGTGTTATATCAATGTATCATTATCATCCAATAATTGTAGAGTAAATAAACAATGAACAAATGAACAATCATACATATACATAATACACCATTGTTTTTATTTGGAAACCCAAAGTGGGAGAAAACAACATAATGATTTTTCTTATATGTCTTTAAGAATTACATTCATTGGAAGAACCAAATTCCTTTGTTTTCTAGCTGCAACTAGAAGGAGGCTCCAACCCCCTAGTTTCTCAAGCTACAACCCGAAGGAAGCTCCAACTCCCCAATTCTCTAGCTACAACCAAAAGGAGGCTACAACCCCCTAGTTTCTCAGGCTACAACCTGAGGGAAGCTTAAACACCCCAATTCTCTGGCTACAACTAGAAGGATGCTACAACCCCCTATGTTCTTTGGCTACAATCAGAAGGTGGCTACAACCACCTATCTTTGCCTCGTCCAACCACCCTGATGTAGAAGTAGAATCATGGAACCACTGTCACACTGCCACTGTGAGATATACCACTGTAACAACCTATACCATTGACATGCAACCAATCAACTTGTAACAACCTGTACCAAACAACCTGTAATCAACTTGTACCATAAACAAGCACATCAATCATGCACCAACCTGTACCTCAACCTGTACCATCAATGAGTGCAACAACCATGCACCAAATATGTACCAATCATTCATCAAATACACATTAACTATGACTCATCAAGATGTACTAACATCATCAACTATACACCTCATGTATGTGCCAAATCACCAACTACTTGTCCCAACCATTTACCCAACATGTACCTCAACCAAAATCCATCATCAATTTCATCATCCAAATCTGATTTATAACTTTGTAATAGACCTGGTGTATATGATCACATTCTTTCAAACCTTCCTTAACTTTAACAACAAGAGACTAGCATTTTCATCAAACTTTACTTTAGTTTCACATGACTAATTTTGGATTAGTCAACAACACTAACTTGCAATAATCATAATTATGTACCTGTAATGAATAAAGATATTAAAATAGTACACAATATTCCTCAGTGTCTTTTCTGCAATTCCTCTAAGTTTCACTACTTCTATCCTCTCATAAAAGGAGTTATAGAAAAAATTACATACCTTATTGAATTATGGCTTATTCTAGAGAGAGAACTTGTAGAGCGTGCCCCGTACTAAATATTTATTGTATGGATCTAAAAATTATACATGGAATATTAAAGACTATACTCTAACCAATACATCTAGTCTTATTGAATTTGGATATTTTATGAAGATGTTATGACTTTTTTACCCTAAACACCTATTTTATAATAGCTTCAGGACTAGCCACAAACTCTATTTTCCACCGAGTGTAACTCCAAAAATACAATGACCCACAAGCTTAAATTTGTATCACATCTACTTGGATATGTTTCCTCAACGTCCTCCCAATTTCACGGTCTGAATCATTCTAGAAAAATAATTATTTCGAAAAAATGTGAGATGACCTGTAAATAACATACCTTAGAAAGCATCATCAAAGTAATTTATCCTCCCTTGAATTTCGGCCTTATTTACTTCATCTTCCCTCTGAAATTCGGCTTACATATCCTTTCGTTACCTCATTCTCTTGTTGATATTCAATATGCTCAAGTGTGATTAAAAATGAGAGACCCTTGCCTCCTATTTATACTTTCATGTAGCTTCCTCAAGGGGTTACCTTCTAATGATATTAACCCACTTTCCTTATTTTAGGGCTAACCCACTTCTAACCACTTGTCCACTTAGTAATTTATTCATTAACTTTATTATTTAAATAATTTCTTTTGTATCCACTTTGACTTATATTACACTCATCACTTCACTTTATTATTTAAATTACCTTCTAACCATCTTAACCCACTTTCCTTATTTTAGTTCTAACCCACTTCTAACCACTTGTCCACTTAGTAATTTCTCCATTAACTTTATTATTTAAATAATTTCTTTTCTATCCAATTTGACTTATAGTAAACTCATCACTTCACTTTATTAATTAAATAATTTCTTCTTTTCAACCACTTTGACTACTTTGACCTTTTGGGGATTCTAGATGACTCATGAGGGTTCTCCAACTTCACATGGCCATAACTCTCTTACCGTGAGGAGTTATGTGACATTCCACATACCACCAGAAATGGAATGACATGTACTATCCATATATATAATTCTTACCTACAAATATATCAAAAACCATACCATTATCTATAAAACAAACTTGGGTCCATTACCCAAACCATTGTGCTACCAGAATTCGCTACCAGACTTTGTTCAAGGGTTGACATCAATGACAACCAACCCAATTAATAAATAATCTCCCCCTTTTCCATTGATTAAAACACTCTGAGGCAATACTAAAGTCATTTCACTGATACTCCCCTAGAACCATGCCTCTGTGCTCTGCATCTGATAAATCTCTCCCCTTTTGTCCTAAATGGAAAATGTATCTTTCCATCCGGGGATGCTCCCCCTAACTGAACTGTCCTTGGGGATAATCCCCCTGACATTGATCTCCCAACCTAAAATGTCCTCTCTATGGTGATTCCTTGTGTAAATAAAACACATATAACATAATCATTCAAAAACATTCATTTTGGAGTGGAAATTACTTTGAGTCTCTGATGAAGATACTCAAAGGATTCCCTTGGAAGCGGTTTTGTAAAGATGTTTGCCACTTGTTATTTTTTTCAAACAGTTGGCTTAGGTTGATGGATAGTTGGTATGTATTGTTTTTTTTCATTGATTTCAATCATTGGAGAGTGATATTGTAGATTGATGTCAACCTTTGGAGAATGTTCGATAGTGAATTCTAGTAGCACAAAGGTTTGGGTAATGGACCCAAGGTTGTTTCATGTATAATGGTATTATTTTTAATATATTTTAAGGTAATAATAATCTATATGGATAGTACATTTCATTCCATTTCTGGTGGTATGTGGAACATCACATAACTCCTCACGGTTAGAGAGTTATGGCTATGATAAGTTGGAAAACCTAGGTTTGGGTAAGGGACCCAAGTTTGTTTGACGGATAATGGTACGAGTTTTGATATATTTTTAGGTAATACTATTCTATATGGATAGTAAATGTCATTCCATTTCTGGTGGTATGTGGAACGTCACATAACTCCTCACGGTTTGAGAGTTATGGCCTTACGTAGTTAGAGGACCCTCATATGTCATGTAGAAGCTCCAAAAGGTGAAAGTAGTCAAAGTGGTTTAACATATTTTAAAAGGTAAATACTAAAGTGAAGTGATGAGTGCACTATAATTCAAAGTGAATACAAAATAAATTATTTAAAGAATAAATTTTATGGAGAAATTAGAAGTGGGTTAACCCTACAATAAGGAAAGTGGCCTAAGTGACCTAGAAGATGTTTTTAAGGAAGCTACTTGGAGAGTATAAATAAGAGGAAAGGCTCTCTCATTTTAAATCACACTTGAGGATATTGAATATATATAGGTGTATGAGGTAAACAAAGGATATATAAGACAAATTTCTGAGGGAAGGTGAATAAAAAAAGGTCGGAATTCAAGGAAGGATAAATTTTTTTGATGATGCTTTCTAAGGTATGTTATTTACAGATCATCTCACCATTTTCGCAATAACATTTTTTCTAGAATGAATCAGACCGTGAAATTGATATGAAATTGATATGAAATTGAGAAAACATATCCAAGTATATTTGATAAAAAATTCATCTTGTGGGTCGTTGACGTTTTAAAGCTATACTCTGTGGCAAATAGGGTTTGTGGCTAGTCCTGAAACTAGTCTAAAACAGGTGTTTCGGGTAAAAACATCATAACTTATTCATACCATATCCAAATTCAGTACGAAAAAATGTGTTGGTTATAGTACATATGTTTTGTAACATTTTCATATCGATTCAACAAATATTCCGTGTGGGGCACGCTCTACATGGTCGCTCTCTAGAATAAGCCAAAATTCAGCAAGGTATGCCATTTTTTCTATAACTCCTTTTCTGAGAGGTTTCAAGTAGTGACACCTGGAGAAATTTCATAAAACACAATGAAGAAAATTGTGTGTCGGTTTCATATCTTTATTCATTACAGGTAGATAGTTATGATTATTTCAAGTTAGGGTTGTTGACTAATCCAAAACTAGTCATGTGAAACTAAAGAAAAGTTTGATGAAAATGCTAGTCTCTTGTTGTTAAAGTTAAGGAAGGTTTGTAGGTATGTGATCATATACACTAGGTATATTAAAGAGTAAAAAATCAGATTTGGATGATGAAATTGATGCGAGCATTTGGTTGAGGTACATGTCGGGTACATGGTTGAGACATGTAGTTGATGAGTTGGCACATACATGAGGTGTATAGTTGATGATGTTAGTATATCTTGATGATTCATAGTTGATGATTAGTTGATATATGATTGGTACATACTTGGTACATGGTTGGAGGCACTTGTTAGTAGTATTGTTGAAACATGGTTTAGGGATGATGTAGCATAGTTGTGCTATTATGAGTTGTTGTTGATTATTATGAGTTGTTGTGTCATGCTTGGTTGATGAACATCTTTGTGATTTGTCTTGGTGATTGATCTTGGTGAGTAGATATGATTTGGTTGATAATATTGATGAGATGGGTTGTTTTGGTAGGTTTTTTGGACAAGTTGTTGTGACAGGTTGTTGTGACAAGTTATTTGTACAGGTTTGGTGCATGGTTGATGTATTTGTTCATGGTACAGGTTGAGGAATAGGTTGGTGCATGGTTGATTCACTTGTTTATTGTACAGGTTGATTACAAGTTGTTTGGTATAGTTTGGTGCATGGTTGATGCACTTTTTTATGGTACATGTTGATTATAGGTTGAGGTACAGGTTGATGCATGGTTGATGTATGGTTTAGGTTATTGGTACATGTTATTTGGTGTAGGTTGATTGGTATAGGTTTACAACAGTATATCCCATAGTGATAGTGTGAAAGTGGTTCAATCATTCTACGTATACTTCAGGGTGGTTGGACGGGGCAAGGACATGTGGTTCTATCCACCTTCTGGTTGTATCCGAAGAACATAGGGGGTTGTAGCCTCTTTCTGGTTGTAGCCAAAGAATTGGAGAGTTGGAGATTCCCTCAGGTTGTAGCCTGAGAAATTAGGGGGTAGGAGCCTCCTTCAAGTTGCAGCTGGAAAACAAAGGAAGTTGGTGCTTCCAATGAATGTAATTATTCAATACATATAATAATGAGCATTTTGTGGTTTTCTCCCAATTTGGGTTTCCACGTAAAACATTCGTGTACTATGTATTTGTATGATTGTTCATTTGTTCATTTCTTATTTACTCTGCAATTATTGGATGATAATGATACATTGATATAAGACTTGGATTATATGGTTAAAAAGGATTAAATTGCTCTATTGTTGATTCACCCCCCCCCCCCCCCCTCTCAGTAATCCAACAATTGATATCATAGCAGGTTCTTTCAGGAAATAGTTTAACCACTGGAAGGAGATCATGGATTATTCTAAGAATGGAGTACCAATGTTTAATGGTTGGAATGGTTTTAAGTATGAGATGTGGAGCATATGGACTGAAGTGTTTTTACAGACACAGGGACATTATATTTGGGTATCAATTGTTACAGGATATCATAGTTTAAAAAGGGAAATGACTGTAGTGAAGAAGGAATTGAGGAAGAATAATAAAATAGCAATGAATTTCATCTGGGAAGGATCACCTAATCTGCTAAGAGAAAAGGT
The DNA here is from genome assembly GCA_009831015.1 of Picea engelmannii. Classification (NCBI taxonomy): domain Eukaryota; kingdom Viridiplantae; phylum Streptophyta; class Pinopsida; order Pinales; family Pinaceae; genus Picea; species Picea engelmannii. The sequence goes on along the minus strand of ML779091.1, from coordinate 289,181 downwards.
TGGTAAATGTTCATCCGCAAAAGAAATTTGGGATAAGTTAGATGACATATATTCTGTTAATTTTTCAAAATCCCACCCAGTTTCAGTCTCACTGAATTTTCTACTAAATTTAAATGCCAAATTCAGTTTCAGCACTGTTTCATCATATGCTACAGCGGTGTTTCAGCATCTGCTCACAGTGGTGTTTCAGCATCAGC
>ML779091.1:268953-283087 GCA_009831015.1 Picea engelmannii | reverse complement strand
AATTTGCTGCTGCTGTCTCTTTTCTCCAGCTCGACCTCTCTCTTGCTCTTTCTTGTTCTCTCAACAAGAATGCTTCAGCTCCTCTCTTGTTCTCTCAACAAGACTGTTGTTGCATCTTCTTCTTCTTGGCATCTCACCAAAAAATCTCTTGGCCTCTCACCAAGATTTCTTCAACTCCCTTTTTCTTGAACCACCAAGAGTGGGTGCGCCCATTTGCCTTAATCAACCTCATGAGGGAAGGTGAGGAGTTTTCTAATCTAATGGATGAGTTTAGATTAGATGGGTGGCTGAGATTTTGTGTCTCTTCACTCACCCTCACTTCAATCATGAAGTTATCTTTTAATTTGCATCTCACAAATTAATTTGACTAAGACCCATATTCGGCAATTTCTCCCCCTTAGGGCCTAGGGAAGAGAAACACTTGCCTTGGTACATAATTTAACATATTCTTCACCCATCATAGATTCAGAAAATTTCAAAGAAGATACATATACAAATCAAGAATAATTATGTTCACCATGTCAAGAAGATTCAGAAGATGAAGAGTGCATAATCACCAAAGATATGTTTTTTTGTTTTGATTGTGAAAAACGTGGACATCTTGAAATAGAATGCCATGAAGGGAATGAGACAAAAAAACTAATTGAAAAGGAAGACAATTATGAAGAAGAATTGATTAGTGCTTTAGATGAACTAAGAGAAGAAATCAATTCACTCAAGAAAGAATTGATGAAACAAAATGAAAGTGTTCACATTTTTTAAGAAGCCCAACAGGTCATTGAGAAATTAAGAACTCAACTAGAAGAATCCAGAAAGATCGAAGAAAATCTTGAATATCAAAAGCAGGGTTTGGAAACCAACATAGCAACACAGAAGGAAGAAGTAGAAATGAGAGAGAAGATATTGACATATCACATTAAGGAAAGAAATAATGATCTAAACCAGCTTGAGGCAGATTTTGGTCAAGAAGAGAAAGGACTTGAAGAATAAATAATCACATTAAAAATTCATCTTGAAGAAGAAAAAACAACATAAGAAGTTATGAAGTCTCAGATAATGAAGAAAGAATAAGTGTGTAATACCCCAAGGATGTGCCCCAATTGAATTATGAATTGTAATCATGTTTTATAGGCTTGTGAGCCAAGTTTATATAAGTTGGTGGGATTATTGTTGAAATTACTAAGACAACTGAGAGGGGGTGGTGAATCAGTTGCTATTGTGCTTAAACAATTTTAAGTCTATTAATAAATTCTTAATCTTTCTTCAAGTGATCATCATCATTATACAACATATGGAAAATAAAAGTAATGAGCATCAGTCACACATAAGGTATACACAGAGACAGATTTTCATGAGGAAACCCATAAAGGGAGAAAACATCTTCTTCTTCGAAATGATAGGCAGTCTTTTAAGTTTTGTACATCATCTATAATTGAGCACTAGCTCAATGTGAGGTTGCTACCTTTGTTTTACAAGCTGCAACTTGTTTGAGAGCACCAAATCTCTTGTTTCTCTAGCACCCACTAGAAGGAAGCACCAACTCCCCTAATGTTCTATCACCAAATGGATGGAAGCACCAACTTCTAGTTACACAGGCTCCAACCTATATAACAAAGAACACTTGTTCTCCCTTGCACCACCCTTCCACCCTGGTTTCTCTGGCTGCAATAAGATGGAAGCTACAACTCCCTGTGTTCAAGCTCCCACTTCAACCTCTGAGGAAAACAGTCCTCCCTAGCACCTCCCAACCACCCTTAAATATAAATGAATAATTAAACATCCAACTACACAGATAAATCGATTCTTACCACATCTTCTCTGTTCTGTAAATCTTGTCTTCTTATAACTGTTATGCAATTCTTCTCTTCCTTTGTCTGTTCTACAATTCTTCTCTGCTTCAACTTGTTTTTTCATTCTTCTTTTCTTCAAGTCTTTTCCTCATCTATTACTCTTCTTTGAGTTTTATCTCACACTGTGCATATTTTAAGTCTCACACTGCGCATCCTATGATTTTCCCTTTCTTACAGTTTAATTCATTTTTCGTCCAGAATAGCCAACTGCACACAGTCTGTATCTTTTTCTTTTATGCACCACACCCACAATAGTTACACTTCGAATCTTCTGAGATAAAATAAAAAACCGTCTAAGAAACTGAAACGCCATCCGATCAGGAATCATGAATTAGTTTTGCTAACTGATTCGTAACTGATGAATTAACTATGAGAGAGAACAATAGCCCTCCGATCATATTCAAGTTTATCTGCATCGTTGGATGAACTTTATTAATCTTTCCTTTAAATCAGGTTTCATCATTTCGACATTCCTATGGCCAAGTGTCTCGACACTTCATGTCGTGTTCTCCAAAACTCCGATACAGATCTTTTCTGCACTAGCTCCTTCCTCTATATGACCAAGCGCTTATGCATAAAGTGCTTTTCGCGAATTTGCATTTCATGAATCTGGAGATGAGGCATCTCAAATCTCCAAGCCGTGATCCTCGAAACCCCGAAATGGAGCTTATATGAACTGAATCCTTCCCTTCTTGTGACCACTGGCGGTGACCATAGGCTGTGCCAAAAGGCGCTTCATATTCCACGAGTTTATAAACTTCATCGAGTCTGATCGACGGTTACAATATCCATAGATCCGATGGTCCAGATCTTATCGCGATCTCGCATCTCGCGAGTTTCCACACCATGCTCCATTGAATCCAAGTCAACGACTTGTCTTATGATTCGATGGTCCAGATTTGATCTTAATTCAATGACTCATATCATATCGCGATTTCGGCGTTCTTGTGGTTATGTTTCATGCCTCTCCAAGTCGCGATTCGCGAAACTCAGAAATGGAGTCGGATCAACGGTCTAGATCACACCTTGATTTGACGGTTGCGATTAAGTCGCGATTTCACATATCACGATTTCGGTGGTTATGTTTCTTGCCTCTCCAAGTCGCGATTCACGAAACTCCGAAATGGAGTTGAATCAACGGTCCAGATCACACCTTGATCTGATGGCTGTGATTAAATCGCGATTTCGCATATCACGATTTCGGTGGTTATGTTTCTTGCCTCTCCAAGTCACGATAGGCGAAGCTCCAAGATGGAGCTAGATCAATGGTCCAAAACAAACCTCGATCTGACGGCTAAGATAGTTTTGCGATTTCACATATCGCGAATTCGACATTCTTGTGGTTATGTTTCTTGCTTCTCCAAGTCACGATTCACAAAACCCCGAAATGACATGGGTCAACAGTCCCGATAAACACTTGATCTGACAGTCATCAAGAATTGTAAATGGGATCCAATGATAAAAAATGTTGCTTCTCCTCCCAAGCTTACTTTGTTCTGCTTACTCTGATCTTGCCATCGATGATCTACCAACAATCCTCTGTACTATCTCTTCTAAGCTTATTCAAATCATCTCTGCAACGTCTTCTCATAATTCCCATATATTACATACTTTTTGTACTCATGCCATCTTCATTGTTGTACTTGCCATCAATGACAAGCATACAAGCATGCGCTGTCTGTTAAATATTTGCCAACATTCTCCCCCTTTGTCATTAATGGAAACCACTGTAACTTTCCTATAGAATCCTTGAAATCACATCCCGAAATAAATTACCACACTTTCTCCCCCTTTGACATCAATGTCAAAGAAGAAACACGCTCCCCCTGGGCTGTTGTAGTACATACTCCCCCTGTCAACTAGAAACATCTTAGAAATACACCAGATATGCAACAAGTATTCCCCCTGACCAGGTGAACAAATTAGACAAAATAAATTATAATCCCCAACTTTTGACTAAGATATCCAAAACGGGTTGTTGCTAATGGTTTTCTAAATATATCTGCAATCTGTTCTATAGAAGGTATATAATTCAGTTGAACAATTTTGTTTGTAACTTGTTCTCTCAGAAAATGGTACTTTATTGGAATATGCTTAGTCTTGGAATGAAGAACAAGATTCTTGGAGACACTAATGGCACTGTTGTTATCACAATGAATTGGAATGGGATTAGTGTAAGTTACCTTCAAATCTGCAAGAGTTTGTGTCATCCATAAAACTTGTGTGCAACAAGTAGCAGCAGGAATGTATTATGCCTCTGTAGTTGATAATGAAATGGATCCTTTCCTTTTACTAAGCCATGCTACTAATGATTCACCCAAAAAGAATTCTCCTCCACTGGTGCTTTTTCTCTCATCAACACAGTTTGCCCAATCTGCATCTGAATAAGGAGTTAACTGGAAATTCTGATTTATGGGATACCAAAGACCATAAGTCATTGTTCCCTTCAAGTATTTGAATATCCTTTTGACAGCTACCAAATGACTTTGTTTAGGAGTAGACTGATAACGACCTACCATTCCAACAGCTTGCATTATATCAAGACGAGATGCTGTGATGTACAGAAGACTGCCTATGATAGAGCGATATGTCCTTTGATCAACATCTAGTGAAACATCATTTTTACTGAGCTTGCAACCAACCACCATAGGTGTGCTAATTGGAGAGTAATCTTCCATCTGAAATTTCTTCAACATCTCTTTCAAATATTTTTCTTGAGAAATAAATATTTCTGCAGAACTTTGTTTTACTTGTAAGCCAAGAAAATATGACAGTTCTCCTATCATATACATTTCAAATTCTATTTGCATAGAGTTAGCAAACTAGTAGACAGATGATTCATTAGTACAACCAAAAATAATATCATCTACATAAACCAAAAAAAATAGTAAATTATCACCTTCAGACTTAATGTAAGGGTTACCGTCAATAGTACCTTTCTTGAACCCTTTTTCTTAAAAACATTTGTCCAGTCTATAATACCAAGCTCGTGGTGCTTGTTTTAGTCCATATAAGGACTTCTTCAAATTACAAACATAATTAGGATTATCTGTCAATGAGAATCCTTCAGGTTCCTCCATATATACTTCTTCCTCTAGATCTCCATTAAGAAATGTTGACTTAACATCCATTTGATAAACTTTAAAGTTCTTATGGCATGAATAAGAAAGAAACATTCTAATAGCTTCCAATCTTGCCACTGGTACAAAAGTTTCATCAAAGTCCTGACCTTCAACTTGTGCATACCCTTTATAGACCAATCTAGCTTTATTTCTAACAACTTGTCCTTTTTCATTCATTTTATTCTTGAACACCCATTTAGAACATATTATATTTTTATCTTCAGGTTTAGGGACAAGTTCCCAAGTATTGTTATTCTCAATCTGATCTAGTTCTTCATTCACAGCTCTAATCCAATCATCATGCTTGCTGGCTTCATAAAAATTTTTAGGTTCATTCATAGATAAAAAAGAAACGTGAGATTGTTCTCAGTCTTTAATCAATTTCCTTCTTGTTTGAACTCCTTTATTTATATCTCCAATTATCTTATTTTCGGGATGATTCTTTTTAACAATTCTGAGAGGCGATTTTGCTTCTTTTTGCTGATTTGTGTTAGTTGGAGTATTCGTGTCTTCATCTGATTCAGATTCTTCTCTTCCTGACCCTTGGACCTATTCATCTTCATCTTCAACTATATCTTTTGTTCTTGGTTCAACACTGCCTACATTCTTGACCGAGGTTTCTTCATTAACTTTTATGTCTATACAATCAAGTAGTTTATGAAGTCTCTTATTGTAGCATTTGTACCCTTTACTATTTGTAGCATAACCCAAGAAGATACCTTCATCAGCCCTATCATCATATTTTCCAATATTTTCATCATTGGTTTTGATATAACATTTACTCCCAAAGACTTTAAAATGCTTGACTGAAGCAGGTCTTCCAAACCATAGTTCATAAGGAGTCTTGTCACTGTGTGGCCTGAGATGAGCTTTGTTAAGGATATGAACAGCTGTATGAATTTCTTCCACCCAATATGTTTGAGGTATGTTCCTTTCATTCATCATTTATCTTTCCATTTTCTATACTGACCTATTCTGCCTCTCAAAAACTCCATTTTGTCGTGGAGTCCTTGGAATTGTCTATTCTCTTTTGATCCCATGTTTATCACAGAACTCTTTGAAGTTCCCTTAACTAAACTCTCCTCCTCTATCAGACCTTACTTCCTTTAATCTTTTTCCTATTTGATTCTCAGTCAAAGCCTTAAACACTTTGAATTTTTCAAATGCTTCAGATTTTTCTTTCAAAAAGGCAACCCAAGTTAGTCTAGAATAGTCATCAATAATCAACATAAAGTAATTTTCTTTTCTTGTACCTTCTTTCCTTGATGGTCCACATGTTAGGATATTTAGACACTTAGGAGTTAGTTAAGATCTACTTGGTCTAATATGTCATTAGGTAAAAGTGTGTTTCTTTAGTATGCATTAGTATGCATTTGTAGTTAGGAAATTCGACGGTCACGATATGTTCCCGACATAGAGTGATCCGACGGTTCATACTCTCCTCGATCTTAACAGCCATTGATCCATGTCTTAATGCCCGATTGGTCCATGATCTCTATTTAAAGAGCATGGAGGGTCATTTGCCGATGATCGATTGTGAGAAACTCTCTTGTAAAATCTCTCTGTAATCTTTTTCTTTACATTAATAAACTGATCCAAGTGGCCGTGTTGGCTGGGGCCATGGATGTTTCCCCGTAGGGGTTTTACCACATGAAAACATCGGTGTGTTGATCTTTGATCTGGTTATGTGAGTGGTTACTGAAGGTGTTCGTCCTCTGTTGGAATACCTATGTTGTTGAACATAATCAACATAAAGCAATTTTCTTTTCTTGTACCTTCTTTCCTTGATGGTCCACATATATCCATATGTACTAACTAGAGAGGTTTTTTTGTTGAAGGAAAGTTTTTATATTTAAACTGAGTGCGAGTAAGATTTCCTATCTATCAGGGTTTACAAATAGATTCATATGGATTTGATATCTTTGAAATATCTTTTACTGCCCCATTGTTTCTGAGTTTGATTATGTGATCAAAATTTAGGTGACCAAGTCTGCTATGCCACAACCAACTTTCATCATAATTTCTTAAGTGACATTCTTCTTTTTCTTCTTTTAATACATAGACATTGTTTTCTATTCTTATACCTTTTGCAACTAGCTATTCTAAATCCACAGATTTTATTCTACATTCTTTAGAGGTAAAAACAACTTCACACCCTTGGTCACAGACTTGACTGACACTAACCAGATTATGTTTCAAACCTTCTACAAGTAACACATCTTGAGCTTTCCTTTTTCCATTACTCAAACTTACAATTCCTTTACCTTTTATCTTTCTTGGTGAATCATTTCCAAAAGTTACATTCCCTGATTTGCTATCACTTAGAGTTAGAAACTTACTTTTGTCTCCAGTCATGTGTTTGGAGCATCCACTGTCAATATACAAGGGATTCTTTTTTCTTTGGGCTAATAGAACTAGTCCACTCTTGTCATCTACTTTCTTCTTCCAAATTTTGACATTTTCAGTAGTGGAGATCAAATCTGACTTGTAATTCTTTAAGTGACAGTCTGCATATTTATGTCCATAATTATGGCAGTTGTAACATTATGGTTCACTGAATAATAGATCATAACGATTGTTATGCTTATAGTTGTTGTTGCGTTTCACCTGTGTCCTTCTCCCAGTCATCACATAATTTATAGTCTATGATTTTTTGTTCCTTGGCTCTCTCAATCTTTGTTGTGGAAGATAGTTATTCATTGAATATCTTGATTGTTCATATATAAATCTTAAAGAATACTTTATAGCTTTGTGACCAAAATTAGAGAAGAAAAAACAATAACCATAGAAAAAATCTTTGTACCTTGAAAAACTCTGTCTTCTTTGAGGAGGTCGATTTCTTTCATGCCAACAATCTTTCTGATCTACAAATTTGGTTCTGGTGCTTTTTATTTCATTCCTTCTTGGTGGTTGATTTTCCTTCTTTGTTTCTGCAGAGTGACCGTTGTCAATGTTTGAGGATTTGACAAACTTGATAGGTTCTGTATTACTTGGATGATCACAACTTGATCCTTCTTCATATCCCAATCCAGCTTTCAATTTTGAATTTCTTTGTTGATTTAGAATGGAGGTTAATCCTTCTGAGGCTTGAATACTTGGCAGATTTTGATGATACAATCCCTTAAACTTCTCCATTTCATTTCTTGTTTTTACTATCTCTTCTTCTAAGGATTCACAACAGGCTTTCTTCTCTGACAATTGTTGTTTTAGTATGTATTCTATTTTCTTTGCCTCTTCTAGTTTCACTTTCAACAGGGCAAAGCCTTCATCAGGTTGTTTACTGTCTTTCTCAAACTATATCAACAATTGTTTTTTATTTCTGTTCTTAATTCTGAGTCTGTCAATTTCTTCCAGTGCACTGATCAGTTCTCCTTCCATATCAACCACAACTTCTTCATCATTATCATCACTGCCTATGATTTTATTATCATAATCCTCTTTGGCCATAAGCATGAAGTCATTTGCCTTATCTTCACAGAAAGAGTCACTATCAGTGTCTTTTGAGGAATTGTCATTATTTGCAACCAAACTTTTCTTCTTATTATATTTCTTGTATTTGTACTTCTTTTCATCATCTGAGTTCTGGTCCTTTTTTTGATGGGGACACTTAGATGCAAAATAACCTATCTTACCACAGTTAAAGCATTTGAAGGGAAACTTCCCTTGATATTTTCCTGATCCTTTCTTTAACCTTCTCACAAATTTTTCCTCAATATCATCTAATTTTGAATCAATATTCTTGTTTGCTTTAAAAGATGCTTCTCTATTATTGGATTCATCTTTGTTAATTCTCATTTCATATGCAGTTAGATTTCCTAGGAGTTGATCAATGAACATAGTTTTAAGATCACTTAGTTCTTCTATTGTAGAGACTTTTGAATTAAATTTATAAAGCAGAGATCTTAAAATCTTATGAACTAAAAATGGTTCTTCAATCTTCTCACCAAGACTCTTCGTGGCATTTACAAGTTATTCAACTCTTAAAAAATACTTGCTAATTGTTTCATCTTCATTCATCTTTAGTTGTTCAAATTTCAATTTGTATGTTTGAAGTTTGGCATCTTTTACTTTATCATTTCCTTCATAACTTCTAATAAGTTTATCCCACATTGCTTTGGCAGTTTCAAGATGCATCACCTTTACAAACTCAGCTTCACAAAGTCCATTCAAGATAACATTCATTCCCTTAGCATTAAAAATAAACTCTAACTTATCGTCCTTGGAGGCTAGCACAACAGGCTTTGTATATCTAGTCTCTACTACATCCCAAACATCAACACCCAAGGCCATTAAGTATGTTCTCATTCTAATCTTCCAGAAGGAAAAAATTGTTCCATCAAACAGAGGGGGCTTAGAGGCTGAAGTCCTTTCATGAATTGTCATGTTTAAGCTTACAGATCTACCTTTGAATAAAAGGAACCCGCTCTGATATCATTTGTTGAAATTACTAAGACAACTGAGAGGGGGCGGGTGAATCAGTTGCTATTGTGCTTAAACAATTTTAAGTCTATTAATAAATTCTTAATATTTCTTCAAGTGATCATCAACATTATACAACATATGGGCAATAAAAGTAATGAGCATCAGTCACACATAAGGTATACATAGAGACAAATTTTCACAAAGAAGCCCATAAAGGGAGAAAACCTCTTCTTTTTCGAAATGATAGGCAGTCTTTTAAGTTCTGTACATCATCTATAATTAAGTTTTGTCATTCTTCTCTGCTTCAAGTCTTTTCCTCATCTGTTACTCTTCTCTGATTTTTATCTCACACTATGCATATTTTCAGTCTCACACTATGCGTCCTGTGATTTTCCCTTTCTTACAGTGTAATTCATTTTTCATCCAGAACAACCAACTGCACAGAGTCTGTATCTTTTTCTTTTATGCACCACACCCACAACAATTACACTTCAAATCTTCTGAGATAAAAGAAAAAAATGTCTAAGAAACTGAAATGCCAACCGATAAGGAATCATGAATCAGTTTTGCTAACTGATTCATAACTGATGAATTAAATGTGAGAGAGAACAATAGCCCTCCGATCATATTCAATTTTATCTGCACTGTTGGATGAACTTTATTAATCTTGCCTTTAAATCAGGTTTCAGTATTTTGGCATTCCTGTGGCCAAGTGTCTCGATACTTCATGTCGTGATCTCCAAAACTCCGATACAGAGTTTTTCTACGCTAGCTCCTTCCTCTATATGACCAAGGCCATGACCAAGCACTTATGCATAAAGTGCTTTTCACAAATTCGCATTTCATGAATATGGATATGAGGCATCTTGACTCTCCAAGTTGCGATCCCCAAAACCTTGAAATGGAGATTATCTAAACTGACTCCTTCCCTTCGCGTGACCACTGGTGGTGACCATAGGCTATGCCAAAAGGCGCTTCATATTTTGTGAGTTTATAAACTTCATCGAGTCTGATCGATGGTTGAAATCTCCATAGATCCGACGGTCCAGATCTTATCGCGATCTCGCATCTTTTGAGTTTCCACACCATGCTCCATTGACTCCAAGTCAACGACTTGTCCTATGATTCGATGGTCCAGATTTGATCTTAATTCAATGGTTCAGATCATATCGCGATTTCGCATATCGCGATTTCAACGTTCTTGTGGTTATGTTTCTTGCCTCTCCAAGTCGTGATTCGTGAAACTCTGAAATGGAGTCAGATCAACGGTCTAGATCACACCTTGATCTGACGGTCATCGGGATCAATGATCCCGATCACACCTTGATCTAACGGCTGCGATTAAATTGTGATTTCGTGTATCGTGATTTCGGTGGTTATGTTTCTTTCCTCTCCAAGTCGCGATTCGCGAAACTCTGAAATGGAGTCAAATCAATGGTCCAGATCACACCTTGATCTGATGGCTGCAATTAAATCGCAATTTCGATGGTTATGTTTCTTGCCTCTCCAAGTCACGATAGGTGAAGCTCCGAGATAGAGTTGGATCAACGATCCATAAAAAACCTCGATTTGACGGCTAAGATAGTTTCACAATTTTGCATATCGCGAATTCGACATTCTTGATGTTATGTTTCTTGCCTCTCCAAGTCGCGATTCGCGAAACCCCGAAATGGCGTGGGATTAATAGTCCCGATCAACACTTGATCTGACGGTCATCGGGAATTGTAAATGGGATCCAATGATCATAAATGTTGCTTCTCCTCCTGATCTTACATTGTTCCGCTTACTCTGATCTACCAACAATCCTCTGTACTATCTCTTCTAAGCTTATTCGAATCTTCTCTGCAACATCTTCTCATAATGCCCATCTATTAAAAACTTTATGTACCCATGCCATCTTCATTGTTGTACTTGCCATCAATGACATGCATACAAGAATGCATTGTCTGTTAAATATTTGCCAACAATTATGTTGTTATTAGGTTAGAGAGCCTAAGTGTTGAAGGCCAAGAGCCTGGATTTTGTACATGTAATGATGCACATTATTAATATACAAACATATCTACATGTGGTCAGACCACGATAAATGAGTGATGGGGGACTAAGCTTCCACAAAGTATAAGTAAGGGAGAGGGGGATGAAAGGTTGGGAGAAGGGCTAAGATTAAGAGCTTAATACCTTGGGGATAATAATTATATATTATTCCAAAGCTGTGTAAATGTTTATGTTTTATCCTATGTTTTTGGTTGGGGTAATGTGTGAAAAATGGGGAGCATGAATCCCCAGGGAGACATGTGTCGATCTGGACGCATGCAGTTAAAACCATAGAAGGGATCCATGTTGGGGGTTCAACCTCCCATTTTCCATCCTCTGTATGAACCCGTGGGTGGCCAGGATTGACCTCTATTTCAGTGTTTGTTCTGGGGAATTCTTACCTGAACCGTTAAGTCTCTACGTGGGATCTTTGTACACCCTCATGCATCTATGAAACCAGAACCGTGAACCCATCCTGTGTTGCATGGTTGAGAAACCCAAAATTGCCTGAGTCGTGTTGTGCTATCCCAGTGGGTTGTTGTGGCTGCACAGTTCCTAATCGTGTGAGGTTGCTTCCATTGATTGTGCATTGTTGAGCCTTGTTGTTGTGTCCTCACTATGATGGAATTGGTCAAAATAATAGGTTTCCAAGACTGTGAGAGACTCTCTCCAGGTGAGAGAGTGCGCAAAGTAAGTGAGAACTCTTGGAAGGGGTCCTGTACTTGCCACAGATCTTAGAGACTTCTGGTCCAGTCTGTGGTTGAATCCCAAGGAAAGGGAGGTTTAGCAGCTGAAGGAATGTCCGAGTGATAGTGAAGGTGTATAGTCCTGGGGTGGGACAAGCATGTGGGGAATGAGGGTCTGTAAGTAATGGGCATAAGTGACTCCTGGGAGAGAATCCTTTCTCTATAATTGTGTGTATTTGTTTGACCTTGCCTAGCCTAGGATTCCCTGCCCGATGGATATTAGTCCCAGCTCGGGGGTGACCTACTAATGATAGTGATGAGGAGCACGGTCTAAGGCTAGTAGGTTCATGGAAGGTTTGCACACAATTGGTGGAATTACTATAGTTTCAAAGATAAGTATTAGTTTGTTCTTAATATTATGTTTTGCATGCCCATGATGCTTATATGTTAGCATGTATTCTGTTGTGCATATGAATTATTGTTAATTTCCTTGATGATGTATATTAGCAGTAATCCTGTGCTTACTCTGTATTGTTTAGAACAATCTGTTAATTAGATTTAATATGCATGTTATATATAAAAGTGTGAGAATGTTTCGTGTAGTATTGTTTCTTGGTAAGTGGGTTGATGGTTAGGGATGTTACAATATGGTATCAGAGATCAAAAGGCTAAGTTAAGGTTTTGTTTGGTAGCATTTCTCGGCATTTTGGTGGCCGAGGATGTTACAATATGGTATGAGAGCCATGGTTACAACAATGATCCTAGATGTGCGATGCTAGTGGAAGTTGAAGCAAGAGTTTCAGAAAGAATTGTTGTCAAAGTAGGAAAAATTTGAGTTCTGATCCAAGGTTTCAACGCTGAGCCTGGATTGGTTGGAGAAGTGGTCATTAGACCTGAGAGTTTAGGTGTAATTTGTGTGAGGAATAACCGATTTTTGGACCCTAGAATGTTCCTAAGTTGCAAGGGGTTGCTTGGTCATGTTACAAGGATCAGGAGGTGTAGAAATATAGTAAAACTACAGCTGGTGTGGTATATGGCCATAGAGAGAAAGAGAGCTCAACACCAGAAGTGATGGAGCTGTAGGATCTGTTCGAGAGGAAAGGAGATTCCTCATGACCATCAAATCTAGAGTAGGTGCAGGAGAGTTGTCCCAAAAAAACCTTTCAGGGAATGGACTATTGGGAAAAGCAATATGTGCTGGTGCACGGACTCCTGATGCCCAAAACTCTGATGTCTCGAAAAGATATACATCATGTTATAAAAACAGGACCGCGGAGAAATAAAATAAAACAAATGCAGAAACAAAACACAGAAGATACACAATACAAGAGAGACACAGATTTACGTGGTTCACCCAGTGTGGGCTACGTCCACCAGAGAAATTTCCAGGTCCTTCCTTTATTATTATCCATCAAATGAAGGGATACAACCTACAACAAAACCCGCTGTAACTTCCTCTTCTTTCTCTCACAGTATCCTCTCTCAGAATACAATATTCACCATCAACGATAGCCGCAATACATTTCCCTCATAAAAGAGGGTTTCCTTCTAGGGAAAAAAACCCTAACATAATCTCTACCATTAGATCTATGACCTTATAATGAACGGTCCAAATTTACAATGAAATTACAATATACTTTTATAAGGCAATTTTTGCTTTGGGGGCTTCGCCCCCGAACCCCCATCGGGGAATGCTGCCCCCGAACCCCCGCTGGGGGCCCGCTTGCCCCCAGACCCCCCAACTAGGGGGATAGGCCCCCCGGATCCCGCAGAGGGGGTACCCCCCCCTCTACACTCCCCCGCGTGGAAGAGTGTACATACTTCTAGGGTGTATATACTTCATGGGGTATAAACATGGCTGAAAGAAAGAACCTCTGAATCAGGAAGATAATCAGGCTCCACAACCAACAATCTCCCACTTGGAGACTGATCTCAACAACTCCACCGTTGCTATATATGCTGGACTCTGAACCTTCTTGGACCTGGAAAATTTCTCATCTTCATCTTCATTCTTGAAGAC
>ML779091.1:254401-267598 GCA_009831015.1 Picea engelmannii | reverse complement strand
CTTGGATTTTGCCTCAAGCTTTGTTCTATTTTCTTTATCAATATGGACAAATGCTTCACAACCGAAAGTTTTCAAAAAAGAATAGTTTACCTTTTTTCCTATCCATTCCTCCTCTAGAATTCTACCATCCAAAGAGATTGAAGTTCCTCTGTTTATTAAGTAAACAACAACATCTACAACATCTGCTTAAAACTGTAAGGGCAAACCAACATGCAATCTCATACTCCTTGCATGCTCCATGATTGTCCTATTCTTCCTTTCTGACACACCATTTTCTTGTGGTGTTCGTGGAACTGTCTTCTCTCTACAAATCCCATGGTATGAAAAGTAATAATCAAACTCCTTGCTGCTGTATTCACCTCCATTATTTGATCTGAGACACTTCAAACTTTTTCCTTTCTCATTCTCAACTAAATCTTTCCATTTCTTAAAAGTATCAAAAACATCATATTTTTGTCGAATGCAATAAACCCAAGTTTTTCTAGTTGTATCATCAATAAAAGTAACATAATAATGAGAGATGCTAAGAGATGATACCTGAGTTGGTCCCCATACATCTGTATGCACAAGATCTAACCTTTCATTCTTCTTTTCTTTTCCAACTTTGAGAAATCTGACTCTCTTTTGTTTTCCATAAACACAATGCTCACAGAAGTCCAAATCAATTTGTTTAATATCTGGAAACAAATTTCTTTTGTGAAGGATCTGCATACCCTTCTCACTCATGTGTCCCAGCCTATGATGCCATAGTGTTGTATCCACTCCTATAGAAGCTAAAGATATATAAGAGTCAGTATTACCAATACATAGATACAATGTACCAACCTTCTCTCCTTTCGCTATCACCAATGATCCTTTGATGACCTTCCACGTCTTATCTGTAAATATGGATATACAACCTTCACTTTCAAACTGCCCTGTTGAAATCAGATTTTTGCTTAAATCTGGAACATGTTTTACCTCTTTCAACAACCATTGGTTTCCATTTCGCTGCTTTATTTTTACCTTTCCCATTCCAACAATTTTGCATGGTTTATTATCACCCAAATGAACCTGTCCAAAATCACCTTGAAGATAATCTAGAAAAATTTTCCTATGGGGTGTGGCATGAAATGAAGCTCCTGAATCTACTACCCAAGACTCAGAAATATTATCTACAGAAAGAATCAAAGCATCTTGTAACACACCACTTGTTACATTTGCTTCTTGATTTCTCACTTGCTGTCCATCTCTTTGTTTCTTTGGAGCTCTGCAGTCTTTCTTCAGATGTCCTTTCTTCCCACAATTCCAACACTCTATCTTTCCAAGTCTGGATTTGGATCTGCCCTTCCTATAATTTCCGCAGTTTCCTGAGCCCTTTCCTTTATCCTTTTGTCTTGCCCTGTTCTCCATGTTCAACGCATTTCCTGATGTCTCACCTATTCTTTTCCATCACATTTCCTCACTAAGGATAACACCAACAACATCATCAAATTTTAAAGTATTTGAACCAGGACAGAGCTACTTACAACCATGACCAAGCCATTCCATCTTTCTGGCAATGAGCACAAGATTAGAAGAGCCCTAAACTCATCATCAAAGTCCACTTTTACAGAACTTAGTTGATTAGTAACAATATTAAATTCATTTAAATGATCTGCAACAGACCCACCTTCTGACATCTTCATATTAAATAATCTCTTCATTAGAAATACCTTATTCGATGCTGAGGGATTTTCATACAATTTGGCCAATGTGTCCATCAAACCCTTCATTGTCTTTTCTTTCGAAATATTGAAAGCCACCGACGCTGCCAGGCTCAGCCGTATCATTCCTAGAGCCTTTCTGTCAAGAATCTCCCATTCTTCGTCCTTCATGGCCGTCGGCTTCTTTGCTAATCTGCTCAATGGTAGGAATAGATCCTTCTAATATAAATATTCTTCCATCTGCATCTTCCATAACTGGTAGTTTTGGCCATTAAATTTATCGACCCTAAACTTTCCATCTTCCGACATTGCTCCCACTCGAACCAGGAACCCTCTTTTCCTACGAGTTACCTTACGCTCTGATACCAGTTGTTAGAAAAACAGGACCGCGGAGCAATAAAATAAAACAAATGCAGAAACAAAACATAGAAGACACACAATACAAGAGAGACAAAGATTTACGTGGTTCACCCAGTGTGGGCTACGTCCACCAGAGAAATTGCCAGGTCCTTCCTTTATTATTATCCAACAAATGAAGGGATACAACCTACAGAAAAACCCGTTGTAACATCCTCTTCTTTCTCTCACAGTCTCCTCTCTCAGAATACAATATTCACCATCAACCATAGCCGCAATAAATTTCCCTCATAAAAGAGGGTTGCCTTCTAGGGAAAAAAACCCTAACATAATCTCTACCGTTAGATCTGGGACCTTATAATGAATGGTCTAGATTTACAACGAAATTACAATATACTTTTATAAGGAAATTTTTTCTTCGGGGGCTTCGCCCCCGAGCCCCTACTGGGGGCTCGCTTGTCCCCAGACCCCCCAGCTAGGGGGATAGGCCCCCCAGACCCTGCAGAGGGGGTACCCCCCCTCTGCACTCTCCCGCGTGGAAGAGTGTACGTACTTCTGGGTTGTATATACTTTATGGGGTATAAACACGGCTGAAAGAAAGGACCTCTAAATCAAGAAGATAATCAGGCTCTACAACCAACACATCATAGATCGTAGGAAAAGAGCTTGACTGTTGGATCAAGCAGAAGGTAGATCATAATTTCAGAATTTTGGCAATTGGGAGAAATAAGATGTGCGGATGCACGAACTTTGGATTCCCAAAACTATGAAATGAAAAGAGAGCAGAGTGGGACCCAATGACATCATCGAAGGTGACATGGACCTTCCTAGATATGCCATGTGCCACCGCCCTAGTTGGTAAAATCTATACTACATGGGCCTGAAGGGAAAGGTAGATCATAATTTCAGATGTCGGAAGATTGGGAAGAAACAAGTGTGGAAGTCCCGAGGTCTGAAGTCCCGATGTCCCGATATCTGAAGTCCCAAAGTCCCAAAAAACTTCGAAGACAGAAATAACATAGTGTATTTCAGTCCTTGGATGATGGGTAAAAGTGGACCGTTGATCTAGTCCACATTGCGAGCTCGGTAATCAGAACTCTGAGAGAAAGGTTGTGTGTGCTTTGAAATATCTGAAGACCGAAAGACCGAGTAGCACCTAGTAGTTTAGCATTTGTTCATGGCCCGTGATCAAATGGGTTGGGGACTAAGAAAGAGGGGGATACCACCCAAAAGTTACAGAGCCTACAAGAGCTCGGAAGATTCCTAAAATCGAAATGTTTTCTTAAACCATATTGATTTTGAATGTGTGGAATTTGTTAAGGAGAGATGGCCTGACAAATTTTTGTTGTTTACACGTTGTGATTGCAGAAGTTTGATGAGTGCCAGAACCAATTAGAATTGCCACAGAGTGAAAAGAAATGGAAGAGACACAAAATGCTTCCAGTTCATAAAATGAAAGAGAAGGAATGAATGTCCACTTGGGAGTGGAAGGATCAAACTGGAATGGGCACGAAAATGAGATAGACAAGGAAGGAAATATGAGGAAGATCATTGAAAAATTGCAGAAAGATGCCCAAACTCGCCAAGAAGATAGAAAAAAGCTTAGGAAAACTAAGGAAAAACAAGGTGAATTGAACGTAAATTCGTTAAAGAGTTTGGAGAGAATAGAAAAGAAGTTGGATAAGGAGAGTGGCTCGAGAAGAATAGGGAGTCACCAAACTTTTGAGGGGAGAAGATCAAGGAGTGGTGGTAAACACCATCATCACTCCCAAAGTCGCTCCAAGAGAAGGGAACACAGTAGTTCAAGATGATCTCCTACCGAAAAGCACAAGATATCTGGAGTGGATGAAATGAAGGGTGAAATGAATAAGATTAAGCCAAAACATGGTTTCTTGGCATGATGAAATATTTCCAATTGAAGAATTATTCCTCTCATGTAGAAGGAATAATTGCAATGTATCAACTAAAGGGAAAGGCATCCATGTGGTGGGATCAACTTGTGCAGGTGCAACACATTAGAGAGAAAGATATCACTTGGAATGAATTCAAGAGGTATTTTGAGAAGAAATACTTGACTAAAAGGTATTATGATAGAAAGATGAAATATTTCTTTGAACTCAAGCTGGGTAGCATGACCATTGATGAACACAAAGGAAGATTTTTGGAATTTCTAAAGTATGTTTCATTCATCAAGGATGAGACTGTGAAAATTTAGACATATCTAAGTGGATTGCCACCTTCCATTGGTGATAAGATTCAACATGATGACCTAAAAACCATGGAAGAAATGATAAGGAGGGAAAAATGTTTTTATGAACAACAAAAATAAAATCCTACCTTCCAAAAGACTTGGGAAGAGAAGAAGAAATTTAAGATGGATCGAAGGAAGAAGGGAACTAAGACACCCTTAATTTGAAACAGTCCTCAGGGACAACCATCTTTTAGAGAACCTAGAAAAGTGGAAATGGGTGGACAAATGCCAAGAAAGACACCTATGGAGTGTTGGGGTTGTAAAAAAAAAATAGGTACAGATATTTCCCCCATAGAAATGATAAAGTGAGAGTTGTCCACAATTTTTAGCAAGTTGAAACAGTGGAGGACATGGGAAGTAGAATGAAAAGGATTTATGTAGCCCTAGACAACAAGAAAGCTGAATTTCATTCATACATGATTGAAGTGGAAGGTATGATTAACAACCATGCCTTTACTATTTTAATTGATTCAGGGGCTACCCATAGTTATATAGATCCTAGAGTGGTGGAAAGTTTTCATTTATCAAGAAGAAAACATGAAAAATCTTGGTTAGTGCAGCTCGCTACAGGAACCAAGAGGAAAGTCACTGAGTTTGTTAAGTCTTGTCCTGTGGACATGAATGGAATGAGAACGAAGGATAAATTGAACATTTTCCCTTTAGGATATTACGACTATTTAATTGGGATGGACTGTTTGGACCAACAACATGCCATCCTGAACTGTCGTAACAAGGAATTCACTTGCCTGGATGAGGAAGGGAATTGGAAAATAGTCCAAGGAAATCCTAGAGTTGTTGCTATCAGAGAAATCTCAGCAATGGAGCTAAAGACGTGCTAGAGAAAAGGATGTCAATTACTTGCAGCCCATGTGGAGGAAACACCCAAGGATAAGGTGTTAGGTATTGGAGATAATGCGATACTAAAGGAGTTTGAATATGTATTTCAGGAGGTACCAGGATTACCTTCAAAAAAAAATATTGACTTCTCTGTAAACTTGATGCCTGGAGCATCTCCAGTATCAAAAGATCCTTATAGAATGAGTATTCCAGAGCTGAAAGAACAGTAATTGCATCTTGAGGAGCTTCTAAATAAGGGGTACATACGCCTAAGCGTGTCACCTTGGGGTGCCCCGGTTCTATTCATTAAGAAGGACGGAACATTGTGATTGTGTATTGATTTCAGATAATTGAACAAGGTAACTGTAAAGAACAAGTATCCTCTGCCAAGGACTGATGACCTCTTCGATCAGTTGAAGGATACAAAGATCTTTTCGAAGATAGACCTTAGGTGGGGATACCACCAGGTAAGGATTAAGGATGAAGACATCAACAATACTACCTTTAGAACAATGTATGGTCATTACGAGTTTGTATTGGTGTCATTTGGGCTCTCAAACACACCTGTTGTTTTTATGTTCTTGATGAATGGTGTTTTCAGGGACTATCTAGACAAGTTCATCATAGTCTTCTTGGATGACATTATGGTATATTCCAAGTTGGAGGAAGAGCATAAAAAACATATTAGGATGGTGTTGCAGGTGCTAAGAGAGAACCAACTGTATGCTAAGATGAGAAAGTGCTTGTCTTATTAGGAGAAGATACATTACTTGGGGCATATTATTTCAAAATATGGTATAGTGGTAGATCTTGAAAATATTGAGGCCATCAGAGGATGGTCAGTACCAAAGAATGTGATAGAAGTCAGATCCTTTATGGGTCTAGTTGGTTATTACAGAAGGTTCATCGTAGGTTTCTCGATGCTAGCTCACCCTATCACTTCATTGCAAAGGAAGAAGAAGAAGTTTCAGTGGACAAAAGATCGTGAGAAAAGTTTTTCATGATTGAAGCAATTGTTAACCAGTTCTCCAATTCTAAGGATCGTAGATCCAAATGAATATTTCTTGGTATGCACCAATGCATGCAAAGAAGGACTGGGAGGAGTCCTCAGTCAGAATGGATTCGTAATTTGTTATGAATCAATAAATTTGAAAGAACATGAAAGGAACTACGCAACTCATGATTTGGAGTAAGCGACCATCGTTCACGCTCCGAGGAAATGGAGACATTACCTCATGGGAAGGAGGTTTGAATTGAGAACAAACCATAATTCTCTGAAGTATTTGTTTGATCAACTAATGTTGAACGCTAGGCAGAGTAGGTGGTTGGAATTTCTCTATGAATACGATTTTGATATCAAGCATATAAAAGGGAAGGAGAATAAAGTGATTGATGCACTCAACAAGAGAGTACATGAATTACATGCTACATCCATTATCATGTATCAAATAGATATAAATAGCATAGTTTTGGAAGCTGCAAGCGCATACTTGCAGTACAGGGAGTTGGTAGAGAAGCTACAACAAGATAAGATGTCTCAAGGAGTGGAAGATGATAAGTTAGAGACTGATGGAATAATTATTTAAAAGAACATAGTTTATATACCCAATGTCCATGGTTTGAAACTTGTGATTTTGAGATAAGTGCATAACGTGCCTTATGCTGGGCACCATGGATATCAGAAGACTGCGATAACAATCAAGATACATTACTTTTGTCCATGTATGAAGAAATAGATTTCAAAATACATTGCCAGATGTATGGACTGCCAAAAGGTTAAAGCTTATCATAGGCACACAGCTGGATTGCTGCAACCTTTACCCATTCCTGAGTGAAAGTGGGAAGTGGTGACAATGGATTTCATCACAGGATTGCCAAGAACATGAAAGCAACATGATTCAATTATGGTAGTGGTGGACAAGCTTACAAAAGCTTCCCATTTCATTTCTCTAAAGGAAACTCACAAGGCAACGACGGTTGGTGATAATTTTATGAAGGAAGTGGCACGATTGCAAGGAATTCCCAAAATAATTATGTCTGACAGAGACCCGAAATTTACCTCAAATTTCTAGAAAGGGTTATTCAAGAGATTCGAAATGAATCTGAATTTCAGTATAGCCTATCATCCTGATTCGACTGGGTAGAAAAAGCGGATGAATAGAGTGATAGAAGACATACTGAGGATGTATGTGATGGACAAACCATCAAAATGGGAAAACTACCTACACTTAATAGAATTCACCTACAACAATGGGTATCAAGCATCATCAAAGATGAGCCCATTTGAAGCACTTTATGATAGAAAGTGAAATACTCCAATAAGATGGGATAACCCAGCTGATAGAACGGTAGTTAGGCTAGAGTTGCTCAAGGAAATGGAAGAGAAAATGCTGAAAATTAAGCAGAATTTGAAAGCTTCCCAAGATGGGAAGAAAAATTATGCTGATATAAACAGAACCCACAGAGAGTTTAAAGTGGGAGATCATTTTTTTCTAAAAGTAAAATCCAATAGAAGTTACTTGAGGCTGGGAAACTGTTCCAAGTTGGCAGCCATGTTTTGTGGGCCATTTGAAATCCTAGAAAGGATTTCCAGTTGCATATATGCTTTCATTACCTGCATCCATGACTGTACATAATGTGTTTCATGTTTCGTTACTTAAGAAATATATACCTGATCCTAATCATGTGATTGACTAAAATGTGATCCAGGTGGAAGAAGAAGGTGTCTTTCAAATGCATCTTGTGTGCATATTGGAACAGAAAAGAAAAAAGCTATGGAATTGATCCATAGGACTTGTAAAGGTCTAGTGGACATGGTACGGTCCTAAGGACGCAACATGGGAGCATGAATATGCTATGCAGAAAGAATACCCACATCTTTTTGAATATTTTGGAAATCTTGTTGATGTTGTGTGAAAGTTGCACTGAGGATAGTGCAAAGATAAGGGGAGGGGATTAGAATACCCCAAGGAGGTGGCCCAATTGCATTATTAACTGTAATTATGTTTTATAGGCTGGTGAGCCAAGTTTATATAAGCTGGTGTTCTTATGTGGTTATTAGGCTAGAGAGCCTAAGTGTTGAAGGCCAAGAGCCTGGTTTTTGTACATGTAATGATGCACATTATTAATATAAAATCATCTCTATGTGTGGACCAACCACAATGAATGAGTGATGGGGGACAAATATTCAACAAATTTTGGGTAAGGGAGAGGGGGATGAAATATTGGGAGAAGGGATAAACTTAAGAGCCTAAGACCTTGGGGATAATAACTAAATATTATCCCAAAGTTGTGTAAATGTTTATGTTTTATCATAAGTTCATGGTTGGGGGAACGTGTGCAAAATGGGGAGCATGCAGCCCCAGGGAGACAAGTGTCGACCTAGGCACATGCAGTTAAAACCAGAGAAGGGAGTCTTGTTGGGGGTTCGACCTCCCATTTTCCATCCTCCATCTGAACTCGTGGGTGTCCATGATCGACCTCTGTTTCGGTGTTTTTTCTGAGGAATTCTTACCTGGACCATTAAGTCTCTGCGTGGGATGTCTGTACACCCTCATGCATCTCAGAAACTAGAACCACAAATCCATCCTGTGTTGCATGTTTGAGAAACCCGAAATTGCCTGAGTCATGTTGTGTTATCCTAGTGGGATGTTGTGGCCGCACAGTTCCTGACTGTGTGAGGTTGTTTCCATTGATTGTGTGTTTTTGAGCCTTGTTGTTGTGTCCTTACTTTGCTGGAATTGGTCAAAATAATAGTTTCCCAAGATTATGAGAGACTCTCTCCAGGTGAGAGAGTGCGCAGAGGAAGTGAGAACTCCCGGAAGGGGTCCTGTAGCTGCCACAGAGCTCGAAGACTTCCGATACAGTCTGTTTCTAAATCCCAAGGCAAGGGAGGTTTAGCAGCCGAAGGATTTTCTGGGTGATGATGTAGGTGTATACTCCTAGGGTGGGACAGGCATGTGGGGAATGAGGGTCTGTGAGAAGTGGGTGTAAGTGACTCCTGGGAGAGAATCCTTCCTCTATAACTATGTGTCTTTAATTAACCTTGCCTAGCCTAGGATTCCCTGCCCGATGGAGCTTAATCCAAAATCAGGGGTGACCTACTGCTGAGAGTGATGAGGAGCACAGTCTAAGGCTGGGAGGTTCGTGGAAGGTCTGCACGCAATTGGTGGAATTACTACAGTTTCAAAGATAAGTATCAATTTGTGCTTAATATTATGTTTTTCATGCCTGTGATGCTTATATGTTATCATGTATTCTGTTGCACATATGAATTATTGTTAATTTCCTTGATGATGTATATTAGCATTAATCCCATGCTTACTCTGTATCGTTTATAACAATCTATTAATTAGATTTAATATGCATGTTATATATATAAGTATGATAATGTTATGCATAGTATCATTTCCCGACAAGTGGGATGATGACCGGGGATGTTACAATATGGTATCAAAGCTCAAAAGGATAAGTTAAGGTTGTGTTTGGTAGAATTGCCCAACCTGTTGGTGTCCGAGGATGTTACAAAGAGGTTGAGAAGCTTGAAGAAAAAGTTGTCACATTAAGAAGTAAAAT
Organism: Picea engelmannii; assembly: GCA_009831015.1. Classification (NCBI taxonomy): domain Eukaryota; kingdom Viridiplantae; phylum Streptophyta; class Pinopsida; order Pinales; family Pinaceae; genus Picea; species Picea engelmannii. The sequence continues at coordinate 257,893 of ML779091.1, read as the reverse complement.
TGTCAAGGTCAACAAGAACGTTGAAGATACAGGAACATCCATATTAGTTATAGAGAATGAAGAGAAGCACTCTAGGTTGCTAGAAAAGAAGAATGAAGAAAATAGAAAGAGTTATGTAGAAGTACTCAAAGGAAGTAATCATGGTCAAGCAGAATATAATATAACTATTGAATATACATATTCAATAAGAACATCCATGTTCAAACCACAAAGAAGCTTCAATCATGATCATGATCAGTCAAGGAAAAAATTCAGAAGGAATATGCCACAAAGAAGATCATTCACTCGCAGGTATGCAAATTTATTTTATGGTAATTTATTTTATCGTACTAATTTTGGACATAAGGTTGTAGATTGCAAGGATTATAAAAGAAATGTTCAAGAAAGAAGTGCCTATGTGGTCGCACGTAACATTGATTGTTACAAATGTCATGTTCCATGAAAGAGAATACCGATATCAGATATAATAAAGTATGGATAAGAAAACATGAAGAACAGGTGAACAAAGACCAAGTACCAAAGATCGCAATATTGTCAATAAAATGAGATGAAGAAAATTCTACAGAGAAAAGGAAAGATGTCAGATACATAAAGGTTTGGAAAATAACTGAAAGAAAGGAAGGACATGTAAATGAGGAACAGGTTCAAGAGGTTGTACTTTCATGCATTGTAGTGAAAGATGAATCCATAGACAAAAAGAAAGAAGTTAGAGCTCAGAGAGATAATGAATCTACCAATGAAGATGATGATGAATCTACCAATGAAGATGATGATGAATACACATCAGAGCATGAACTTTTCTCAACCATCCGACTTAGAGACTCCCAAGTAATATGAATATTAGACAGGGGGAGTCTATGCAATAGCTATGACAGACCAAAGAAACATACTTTGAGAAACTTGCAGATTTTGAGAAGATAGATTCAGAGAAATAAGTTAGGAGAAGTATAGTTTGATAGATTAATCAAGACTTCATGATAGTATAGTGATAAATGGGTAAACATTATGGACAGTTGCTCAAGTAGAGTCTTGGATAGTATGGATAGAGATGGATTCGTAAGAAAACATAGTAGGTTTGGACATATATATGATAGTGGACGAGAGCATGGATTCATAGATTGGTTCAGAGAGTGGTTTAGAGACAACGAAACATTATCATAATCAATGATAATTACACAGGAGATGGCTCGAAAAATGCTAATGGATTCCAAATTGACAAATATTTTTTGGACACATGCAGTGCATACATCAGTTCACATTCAAAACAAATTAATGCTCGGAAACAACAATGACAAAAATCCCCACGAACTATGGAAAGGAAGCGTAGACAACAACCCCTACATCAAGGTAATTCAAGGTGATATTTTATTAATTGAAATTTATGTTGATGATATTATTTTTGGTAGTGATGATGACAGGTTAAGCTAGAAATTTTCAAAGGATATGAAGAATGAATTTGAAATGTCGTTACTTGGGGAACTATCCTTCTTTCTAGGACTTCATATACATCAAATCAACCAAGGAATTTTTATTTCTCCAACCAATTATAATAGAGAAATGCTAAAGAGGTTCAGAATAAAAGATTGCAAACTAATTATCAGTCCCAGGCAATCCAGTTTCAAGTTAAGCAAAGATGATGATTCAAAGTCTAAAGATTAGAGGCAACACAGGTCAATGATTGGCAGCCTACTATATGTGAAAACATTAAAACTAGATGTAATGCAGGTAGTTGGACAGGTGGCATGATTTCAAGAAACACCAAAGGAATCACATGTATTAGCAGTGAAGAGGAATTTTAGATATCTCAAAGGAAAAAAAGAGTTTGGATTATGGTATCCAAAAGGAAAGGATCTATCACTTATTTCCTACACATATGCAAATTGGGCCGGTTGCATTGATGACTGATGAAGCACCAATGGAGAAACGTTCTACTTGGTTAACTGTTTAGTATCTTGGCTAAGAAATAAACAATCATCAATATGGTTATCTTTATCCGAGGCAGAGTATATTGCAACAACATGTTGTACACAGGTTCTATGGATGAAACAAACTTTGACAGATATAGAGGTTGAGTATGATGAGCCCATTCCAATCTATTGTGATAATACAAGCACCATCAATATCTCAAAAAATCCCAATGATGCACTCCAATCCTAAGCACATTCCAATCAAGTATCACTTTCTACGAGAACATGTTACAGAGAAGAACATTATAGATGAATATGTGGGAACAAAAGCACAAGTGGCATACATATTTACAAAACCACTTCCATGGGAATCCCTTGAGTATCTTTGCTAGAGACTATGAGTAATTTCTACTCCAAAATGAATTCTTTTAAATTCTTGTCTTATATGTCTTATATGCACATGAGGAAGCACCATAAATAGGACATAGGGGGAGAGATTTATCAGATGCAAAGGTAAATGCTTGGAGAGAGAGAATAGAGGCACGTTTCCAAGGGGAGCGATTGTCACAAGGGAAGAATGAGCAGTATGACTTCATAGTGATACACTTTGCCAAAGGGGGAGATATTATTCATATGAAGGGAAAGAGAGTAATCATAGGCTTATAAAAAAAAAGAAAAATCAAATGCACGTAGAGAGGGGAAGAAACCCTAAGGAGATTTCAATCAGGGGGAGAAGCCCCAAAGGGAGATACCCTTTTCCATTGATTTCAAAGGGGGAGAGATAGAGAAATTGATGAAGAGTATAAGAATGAATTTTATCATGACTAAATGTTTCCATCAATGTTGGTGTTTCCATCAATGCCAAAGGCGAAGATTGTTAGAAAGTTGGATTAGGTTGATGTATAGTTGGTATGTATTGTTGTTTGTCATTGATGTCAACCATTGGAGAGTGATATTTTAGATTGATTTCAAACCTTAGTGATATATGTAAACCCTTGGAGAAAGTCTGGTAGCAAATTTTGGTAGCACAAAGGTTTGGGTAATGGACCCAAGGTTGTTCCATGTATAATGGTATGAGTTCTAATATATTTTAAGGTAAGACTATTATATATGGATAGTACATGTCATTCCATTTTTGGTGGTATGTGGAACTTCAAATAACTCCTCACGGTTAGAGAGTTATGGCCATGATAAGTTAGAGAACCCAGGTTTGGGTAATGGAACCAAGTTTGTTTGATGGATAATGGTATGAGTTTTGATATATTTTCAAGTAATAATATTATATATGGATAGTACATGCCATTTCATTTCCGGTGGTATTTGGAATGTCACATAACTCCTAATGGTTTGAGAGTTATGGCCTTACATAGTTGGAGGACCCTCATATGTCATCTAGAAGCCCCAAAAGGTCAAAGTAGTCAAAGTGGTTTAAGATCTTTTAGAAGGTAAATAATAAAGTGAAGTGATGAGTGTACTATAATTCAAAGTGAATACAAAATAAATTATTTAAATAATAAATTTAATGGAGAAATTAGAACTGGGTTAACCCTAAAATAAGGAAAGTGGGCAAAGTGACCTAGAAGAT
>ML779091.1:209237-245821 GCA_009831015.1 Picea engelmannii | reverse complement strand
GGGGGGGGGGGGGTTCCCATAGGGTTTTCCCTATTACCTCATTTTTATTCATCTTCCATTAGTTGCATTGTACATGAGTACCTAATATGTACTAGTATTTGGGACTCATTTTTTACTCCATAGTAATGTTTAGGGGGGTGTTGGAGAAATTCATATTTTCGGCACACTATTTCAATGGGAGTTAACTGACTGGTACTATTTTATAATTTCTATTTTAGATCATCACTATTATACTATTATGCATGCATGAATTTTTCTATTATGGAATGTTATGTCCGATATATGAGTGTATTCCACTCATTCATTATATCATATTGATCATCATCTATGTATCAATCATATTAGATATCATTTTTGGTATTAACTGTGTAGAGTAAGTCATTAATATATGACCCATATCTATGACTATTAGTCACAACTGACCCATAATTCTCATCATTTGAATAGTCCACTTAGCACTCATTGCATCGGGTGATGCTCATAGGGGTGGAGAAGTCGGATTGAAACCAAAAAAATGAATCGTATAGCATCAATCATCACTTTCAGATCTTGCACACAATAACTAGGACTTCATAGGTGGTCACCCCTCCCAAGATGCCTCTAGCTCAAGCACACTCAACTATGGAGTTTTCCCCACAATCAATCCCACTTAGCTTGCTAACCCATTTGCAAAACCTTAGCAAGCATTGTGGATTATGAACTATCAAGTTAGAGATCCCTTCACTCTTATTATTTAATCTTAGAGGGGCTTCTGCAACGCAACATATTAGATATTATTTTTGGGATTAACTGCGTAGAGTAAGTCATTAATCTATGACCCATATCCACAAGTATTAGTTGCAACTAACCAATAATTATCATGATTTCAATAATCCACTTAGCATTCATTGCATCGGGTGATGCTCATAGGGATGAATAAGTGGGATTGAAACCAACGAAATGAATCACATAGAATTAATAAACACTTCTAGGGATTGCACCTGGTAACCAAGACTTCCTAGGTGGTTAGCCATCCCAAGACGCCTCTAGATCAAGAAAGCTTAACTGTGAATTTTCCCCCACAATCAAGCCCACTTAGCTTTCTACCTTATTTGCAAAACCTTAGCAAGTATTGTGACTTATGAAATATCTAGTTAAAGCTCCCTTCACTCTTATTATTTAAGTATAGAGGGGCTTCTGCAGTGCAACATATTAGATATCATTTTCGGGATTAACTGCATAGAGTAAGTCATTAATCTATGAGCCATATCCACTAGTATTAGTTGCAACTGACCAATAATTCTCATGATTTGAATAGTCCACTTATCACTCATTGCATCGTGTGATGCTCATAGGGGTGAAAAAGTGGGATTGAAACCAGTGAAATGAATCACATAGCATCAATCATCACTTTCGATGCTTGCACCCAATAACCAGGACTTCCTAGGTGGTCACCCATTCAAAGAATCCTCTAGCTCAAGCACACTTAACTATGGCATTTTCTCCACAATCAATCCCACTTAGATTTCTACCCCATTTGCAAAACCTTAGCAAGTATTGTGCCTTATGAAATATCCAGTTAGAGATCCCTTCACTCTTATTATTTAAGAATAGAGGGGTTTCCGTAGTGCAACATATTAGATATCATTTTTGGGACTAACCACGTAGAGTAATTCATTAATATATAACCCATATCCTCAAGTATTGATCTCAACTGACCAATAATTCTCATTATTTTAATATTACACTTAGCACTCATTGCATTGGTTGATTCTCATAGGGGTGAAGAAGTGGGATTGAAACCATTGAAATGAATCACATAGCATCAATCATAACTTCAGGCACTTGCACCCAATAACCAGGACTTCCTAGGTGGTCACCCATCCCAACACAATTCTATCTCAAGAGCCCTTAACTATGACTTTTTCCCCACAATCAAGCCCTCCTAGTGTGAATATATTTTCTCATTCTTCCATATTGAATCTCTCTTTGTTTCTTGATAAGATTTGTTTTTAATTATTTTAGCTAGATCTCCTATGTAGGTTTCGATGAAACATTAACATGGTATCATATCTATGTTTCTTGGAGCAAGCGATACAAGCAAAAGAATAAGGAAAATCAGATATTCGGGGAGAAAAATCCATGGTCTTACCTTTCGGTAGAGATTTCTCCAAAAATGTTAACTTTCTAAGGAAACAGTTTTCAAGAGAAGTAAATTGACCCATTCTGCAAGTCGGGTTTCAATCATTTGGAGAAATTTCTCATCATTTTCTCAAAAATTAAGCCGAAATATTTCCTCCTGAAACTTCTACGAATCTGTGGTTGTACATTATGCAATGATTTCTACCACAATATTAAGTTTTTTAGCAAACATCTTGGGTGAGAAGTAAATAGATCCATTTTGCAAGTGGGTTTTCAACCGTTTGGTGATATACCTCATCGTTTTCTGATAAATTAAGTTGGAAGATCATCTCCTAAACTGATACGAATTTTCACTTAAAGTGCCCTTTCTCCAGTGATTTCTCAATTTTTCACTTGTAGATTGAGAGTAAAATTTTAGGGGTTCTCAGACATAGTGGGAGAGATGGATATGACACCTATTATACAATCAAATTTGGTAGTAATCCTCACACCATAAAATTATTTTGATTGGAATCCCAAGGCATAATTCCAACTCAGAAGGAAATCACTGTACAACTTGACGATGTGGACATAAACATAACTTACATCAACAATTGAGAAGATGAGATGGTAGAATTGAAAGGATGAAACCAGAGGAATTCTTCTTGCATTGATTTCAAATCATCTATGGTTTCATGTTGCTGCATGAAATAGTCCAAATGAGATATGGACAACCTTGGGAAGTCTATTTGGAGAGAAGGATCATATGAGAGGTCATATGCTTGAGGTAGAGTAGAATACTTTGGATCCTAAAAGTTTTGATAATATACAGGATTTCTTTACTAAGTTTAAATATTTGATAGTGAGCTCAATATCTCGTGTTATTGATAAGTCTAAACAAGTGGACCAACTTATTCTAACAATCTTGTCCAATCTAGGACCAGAATATGTTGTCTATGTTTCCACTTTCTGTTCATGCAGGTATCTGATGGGAACAAATTGGAAGATTTCTACCATGGACCAATTAATTGATTCTCTCACATATGAGCAGGTAAACCTCATTCAAATGGGCCCAATCAAGGATCCTAAAGCACATGCACTCACCATGCATGATGGAAAAGGATCATGTAAACAAAAAGGATAGGGGAAATCACAACATCCATAACCAAACAAGGAGGGGTATTTGAAACCCTTCAAGGTTTCTTCAGGTTTTGGTTCCAAAGACTCTTCAGGTTCAGGTTCCAAAGAGAAGAAGAAGAAGAGAAAGAGGTTCACTTACTACAATAAACTGAATCATGATAAATCCACATGCATGAAGAAACATATTCGTCTTATGGCTTAGGTACTTCAACAAAACAGCCTTGGAAATTTCATTCTAGAAGGAGCCAAGAAGAATATGGAAGAATATCTTGCATCTAAGAAAGGTAATCATTGTTCTCTTGTTGCAATTAATTCCCCATCTAATTCATGGATTATAGATTCTCTCGCATCACGTTGTATGGAAACAAAAGAGGAAGTTTTTACTCATGGGGGATGATACTCCAGTAGCAGTAGCAGGAGAGGGAAGAGTGGAACTACATAATGAAAATTTTTAGAATGTCTTACATGTTCCAAACATTTCTATGAATATTCTCTTAGTTTATCATATCACTCCGAAAGGTAAAAAGGTTGATTTTACATTAGATTTGTTTTCTATAGTTGACATGCATGAAAATTCCATCATTGCAATTGGTGAAGTGGATCGTAATTCAAGGTTTTATAAATTCAGTAAGTTTCCTAACTGTGACTCCTCTTTTCTACTTACACATAAGGAGAGTAATTTGCATGCACCTTTAGTGAAACATGCATATACTCTTGTGCTTCCATCAGTTTCAGACATCAGAGATGATTCCATACACTCAGATTTTGTACATGGAAATAAGTAGGTAGTACAACTAGATTAGAAGTCAACACCAAAGTTTCAGAAAATACCCAAGAGGGACCAATTCACACTTCATAAAGCAGGTGTCCTTGTAGCGAATCCATTGGAGTTGAGTAGAACTCGATCTCAGCATGAGGATTCTTCTCATGTACTTTCAATTTCTAAACATGCGATGCCAATGCATTGCTATATGGTTCAATATACTGGTCCGTAGATCTGCAAGAAGGTTTTGGGAAATCCATAATGGTAAGTAGCCATGTAGTAGGTGTATGATTCCTTCTTGAGGAATCAAACTTGGCATCTGGATCCACTTCCACCAGAAAGGAATATTTTTAGGTGCAGATGGGACAATGGGATGAAGAGGTACAAGGCTAGAGAGGTTACCAAAGGACTTCATCAAATCCATAAATATTTCTACATATTCATGAATTTTTTTAGTGAGTAGAAGTTTTATACTTTGCGGTATCTTCTTGGAGTGAAGAACATAGTTTCGTAGCAACTTCATTTTCTTCTTTTGATGCATTGTCTTTTGAGGGGGGGGTTTCTTCCCATGGGGTTTTCCCTATTTCCTCATTTTTATTCAATTTTAATTAGTTTCATTGTACATGAGTACCTAATATTTCCTAGTATTCAGGACTCATTTTTTACTCCATAGTGATATTCAGAGGGGTGTTGGAGAAATTCATATTTTCTCCACTCTAACTCAATGGGAGTTAACTAAATAGTTCTATTTTAGACTTTCTATTTTATATAATCACTATTATAATATTATGCATGCATGAATTATGCTATTATGGAATGTTATGTTGTATATATGAGTGTATTCCACTCATTCATTGTATCATATTGATCATCATCTATGTATCAATCATCAAGTCATTGGAGTAGTGTGAATATATTTTCACACTCTTCCATATTGAATCTCTTTTCCTTTCTTGATAAGATTTGTTTGTACTTGTTTTATGTAGACCTCCTATGTAGGTTTTGATGAAACATTGACATGGAATCATAGCTACGCTACTTTGAGCAAGCCATACAATTCAAAGAATAAGGAAAATAAGAGTTTCAACAAGACAAATTTGTGGTATTACATTTCAGTAGAGATTTCTCCCAAAATGTTAACATTTTGAGGAAACGACTTCATTGGAAAGTAAATCGACCAATTCTACAAGTGGGTTTTCAATCGTTTTGAGAAACTTCTCACATTTTATTTAGGAAGTAAGTCAGAAGATCGCCTCTTGAAACCAATACGAATATGTGGTCATACCTTTTTGCATTGATTTCTACCAAAATATTAATATTTTGAGGAAATGAATCATGAGAGAAGTAAATCGACCCATTATGCATGTGGGTTTTCAACTGTTTGGCGATATACCTCACTTATTTCTCAGAAAGTAAGTTGGAATATCTTCTCCTGAAAATGATACATATTTTCACTTAAAGTGCCCTCTTTGCAATGATTTCTCAGTTTTTCACTTGGAGATTGAGAGTAAACTTTTAGGGGTTCTCAGACATAGTGGGAGAGATGGATACCACACCTATACTATAGTCAAACATGGTGGTAATACTCATTCCATACAATTATTATGATTGGAATCCCAAGGAAGAATTATAAATCAGAAGGAAAGGACTTTACAACTTGATGATGAGGAAAAAAACAAAACCTACATCATCAATTGAGAAGATGAGATGGGAGAAACAAAAGGATGAAGCCACATGACTTCTTCTCAAATTGATTTCAATTGATCTATGGTTTCATGTTTCCACATTAAAGATTCGAAAGGAGATGTTGACCACCTTGGAAAGACTATTTAGAAAGAAGGATCATATGAGAGGTTAGATGTTTGAGGTAGAGTTGAATAATTTGGATCCTAAAAGTTTTGATAATATATAATATTTCTTTACTAAGTTTAAATATTTGATATTGAGCTTATTATATTGTGGTATTTATAAGTATAAAAAAGTGTACCAACTTATTCTAACAATATTGGACAAGCGGGGACCAGAATATTTTGTCTATGTTTCCACTTTCCATTTAGGCAGGTATCTCTTGGGAACAAATTGGAATATTCCTACCATGTATCAATTCGTTGACTCTCTTACACATGAGAATGAAAATATCATTCAGATGGGACTAATCAAGGATCCTAAAGCACATGCACTCACAATTCGTGATGGAAAAGGATCATCCAAACATAAAGGAAAGGGGAAATAACAACATCCAGAGCCAAAGACGGAGGGATATTCCAAACCCTTCAAGGATTCTTCAGGTTCAGGTTCCAAATACTCTTCAGGTTTAGGTTTCAAAGAGAAGAAGAAAAATAAGGGAAAGGAGTGCACTTAATTCAATAAACCAAATCATGATGAATCCACATGCATGAAGAAATAGATCGATCTTATGGCTCAGGTACTTCATCAGAACAACCTTGTAAACTTCATTCCAGAAGGATCCAAGAAGAAGAAGGAAGAATATCTTGTGTCTAAGAAAGGTAATCTTCGTTCTCTTGTTGCAATTAATTCCTCACCTAATTCATGGATTATAGATTATGGAACATAACATAATATGGAAACAAAAGAGGAAGTTTTTACTTGTTTGAGCTCATGCTCAAGACCCCCTATTCTCATGGGGGATGATACTCCAATAGAAGTAGCAAAAGGGGGAATAGTGGAACTCCATAATGATAATTTTGAGAATGTTTTACATGTTGTAAAGTTTTCTATGAATCTGCTCTCAGTTTATCAGATCACCCAGAAAGGTAAAAAGGTTGAATTTACATTAAATTCAGTTTATATACTTGACATGCATGAAAATTCCATCATTACAATTGGTGATCTGGATCACAATTCAAGGTTGTATAAATTCACTAGGTTTTCTGATGGTGACTCCTCTTTTCTACTTAAACATAATGAGAGTACTTTACATGCACCTTTAGTCCAAGACACAGATACTCTTGTTCTTCGATCCGTTTCATACATCAAAAATGATTCCATACACTCTGATTTTGTACATCGGAATAAGAAGATAGTACATCCATATAATAAGTCAACGTTGAAGCTTTAGCAGATTCCCAAGAGGGAACAATTCACACTTCAGGAAGAGGGTTTCCTTGCAAGGAATCAATTGGATTCGAGTAGGACTGGATCTCAGGGTGAGGATCCTTCTCATGTAATTTGAGCTTATGAACCTGTGATGCCAATGCATTGTTATATGGATCAATATAGTGATTCAAAAACCTACAGTAAGGTTGTAATAAATCAATTATGGAAAGAATCCATGCATAAGGAGTATGACTCACTCCTAAAGAATTAGACTTGGCATCTTGTTCCGCTTCCACCAGAAAAAGAATATATTCAAGTGCATATGGGTCCACAGGATCAAGAGGTACAAGGATATATAGGTTGCTAAAGGACTTCATCAGATCCATAAATATTATTACATCTTCATGAATACTTTTAGTGAGTATAAGTTTCATACTTTTCATAATCGTCTTGGAGTCAAGAACACAATTGCATAGAAACTTCATTTTCTTCTTTTGATGCATTGTCTTTTGAGGGGGGGGTTTGTTCCCATGAGGTTTTCTCTATTTCCTCATTTTTTTCCGTGTTCATTAGTTTCATTGTACACGAGTTCCTAATATGTATTAGTAGCTGGTACTAATTTTTTACTCCATAGTGATGTTCAAGGGATGTTGGAGAAATTCCTATTTTCAGCACACTAGTTCAATGGGAGTTAACTGACCAGTTCTATTTTAGATCATCACTATTATGTTATTATGCATGCATGCATTATTATATTATGGAATTTTATTTCCTATATATGAGTGTATTCCACTCGTTCATTGTATCATATTGATCATCATCTATGTATCAATCATCAACTCATTGTAGTAGTGTGAATATATTTTATCATTCTTCGATATTGAATCTCTCTTCGTTTCTCAATAAGATTTTTTTGTACTTGTTTTAGATAGATCTCGTGTGCAGGCTTCGATGAAACATTTACATGGTATCATAGCTACATTTCTTGGAGCAATCCAGACAAGCCAAAGAATAAGGAAAATCGGATTTTCTACGAGAAAAAATTGTGGTCTTACATTTTGGTAGATATTTGTCTTAAAATATTAATTTTTTGAGGTAGCGACTTCAGTTCAAAGTAAATAGACCCATTCTGCAAGTGGGTTTTCAACTATTTGGAGAAATTCCACATCGTTTTCTCATAAAGTAAGAGGAAATATTGCCTCTTGAAACTTATACGAATCCGTGGTCGTATATTTCTCCAATGTTTTCTCCCAAAATATTAACGTTTTGAGGAAACAAATCGTGTGAGAAGTAAATCGACCCATTCTGCATGTGGGTTTTCAACCGTTTGGATATATACCTCACCGTTTAATTATAAATTAAGTCATGAGATTTTCTCCTGAAACTGATATGAATTTTCACTTAACGTGTCCTTTCTACAATGATTTCACAGTTTTTCACTTGCAGATTGAGAGTAAAATTTTAGTGGTGCTCACACATAGTGGGAGAGATGGATACAAAACCTATTATACAATGAAACTTGGTGGTAATCCTCACACCATACAATTATTTTCATTGGAATCCCAAGGAATAATTCCAACTCAGAAGGAAATGATTGTACAACTTAAAGATGGGGATAGAAGCAAAACCTACATCAACAATTGAGAATATGAGATGGGCAAACCGAAAGGATGAAGCCACATGAATTCTTCTTGAATTAATTTCAATTGATATATGGTTTCATGTTTCCATATGCAAGTCTCCAAACGAGATCTGGACCACCTTGGAGTTTTTTTTTGGAAAGAAGGATCAGATGAGAGGTCATATGCTTGAGGTAAAGTTGAATACTTTGGATCCTAATTTTTTTTATAATATACATGATTTCTTTACTAAGTTTAAATATTTGATATTTAACTTAGTATCTTGTAGTATTGATAAGTCTAAACAGGTGGACCAACTTATTTTTAAAATCTTGGCCAAGATAGAACCAAAATATGTTATCTATGTTTCCACTTTCCATTCAGGAAGGTATCTCATGGGAACAAATTTGAAGATTCCTACCATGGATAAATTTATTGATTCTATAACACATGAGCAAGAAAAATACATTTATATGGGCCTAATAAAGGATCCTAAAGCACATTCACTCACAATGCATGATGTAAAATGATCATCTAAACAGAAAGGAAAGGGGAAATCACAACATCTAGAGCCAAAGAAGGAGGGATATTCTGGAAACCCTTCAAGGATTCTTCAGGTTCAGATTTCAAAGATAAGAAGAAGAATAAGGGAAATCATTGCACTTACTGCAAGAAACTGAATCATGATGAATCCACAATCATGAAGAAACAGATCGATCTTATGGATCAAGTACTTCAACAGAACAACCTTGAAAACTTCATTCCAGAAGAATCCAAGAAGAAGAAGGAAGAAGATCTTGCATCTAAGAAATATAATCGTCGTTCTCTTGTTGCAATTAATTCCTCATCTAATTCATCGATTATAGATTCTGACACATCATATCATATGGAATAAAAACAAGAATTTTTTACTTCTTTGAGCTCATGCTCAAGACCCCCTATTTTCATGGGGGATGATACTCCAATATAAGTAGTTGGAGAGGGAATATTTGAACTCCATAATGATAGTTTTGAGAATGTTTTATGTGCTCCAAATCTTTCTATGAATCTTCTCTCAGTTTATCAGAACACTCAGAAAGGTAAAAAGGTTGAATTTACATCAGATTCAGTTTCTGTACTTGACATGCATGACAATTCCATCATTGCAATTGCTGATGTGGATCACAATTCAAGGTTTTATAAATTCACTAAGTTTTCTGATGGTGACTCCTCTTTTCTACTTACACATAAGGAGAGTACTTTTCATTCACCTTCAGTGCAACATGAAGGTACTCTTGTTCTTCTGTAACACCCCTTTTTCCCTAGCTTATAATTAATCATTAATTATGATCACCATGATATGGCATGGACACAATGTAAATGTATATTTGTTTTCTATTGCCAACGAATGACTATGGGGGTGAATCCTTGAAGTATTGGCAATGATATCACTAGAGGAAAAGAGAGAGAGAACAATGGAGAGGGTTCATTATGTCAAAATGACCGAAATTCTTTTTGTTAGAAATAAATAAGTGTCATCGTGATCCCAAGGAGATATCAATTAATGAAAGAAGGACTCATGGTTGAAAAATCAACTACCCCCTTAAATGGAAGCATGGAGGGTATGGCTGAGGAGACAGAAAACTATCAGCCAAACGTACCACAGAGGGAATATTTTCTTGTTGGCCCAGACTGGCCTGAGTTTCCTTCTGAAAGAAGGAATAGGATAGGTCTAGAACCTTCCTGAGGAGGGGAAAGGCGTGAAGCATATACATGCGCAGGATAAAAGACAAGAGGGGGAGGCACTAGGAAGATAATGCATGACTAGGAGGAATGTGTGAAGTTATCCATACTCGAAGGAATAAATACATGATAAAATATTTTTGGTTACAGGAGAAATGGAGGAAATGGATCTCTGAGAACTTTCATAAGACCTTACCTAAATGAAAGATAGCGATCTTGATGTATAGGGTTTTGGATTACTGAGAGGGGGGTGAATCAGTAATAGATAAATTTAATCATTTTTAACCACAAAATGCAAGTGTTATATCAATGTATCATTATCATCTAATATTTTTAGAGTAAATAAACAATGAACAAATGAACAAATGAACAAATGAACAATCATACACATACACAGTACACCAATGTTTTTACATGGAAACCCAAAGAGGGAGAAAACCACACAATGTTTTTTCTTATATGTATTTAAGAATTACATTCATTGGAAGCACCAAATTCCTTTTTTTTCCAACTGCAACTGGAAGGAGGCTCCAACCCCCTAATTTCTCAGGCTAAAACCTAAGGGAATCTCCAAATCCCCAATTCTCTGGCTACAACCAGAAGGAGGATCCAACCCCCTAGTTTCTCAGGCTATAACCTGAAGGAAGCTCCAACTCCCCAATTCTTTGGATACAACCAAAAGGAGGATCCAACCCCCTATGTTCTCCAACTACAACCGAAAGGTGGATAAAACAACTTTTCGTTGCCCCGTCCAACTTCTCTAACATATAAGTAAAATCTTGGAACCACTGTCACACTATCATTATGAGATATACCGTTGTAAACCTGTACCAATCAACCTACACCAATCAACATGTACCAATAGCCTGAACCATGCATCAACCATGAATCAACATGTACCTCAAACTATAATCAATCTGTACAATAAAAAAAAGCATCAACCATGCACCAACCTATACCTAAACCTGTAATCAACCTATACCATAAAAAAGTGCATCAACCATGCACCAACCTGTACCTCAACCTATAATCAACCTATACCATAAAAAAGTGCATCAACCATGCACCAACTTGTACCAAACAACCTGTAATCAACCCATACCATAAATATTATCAACCAAATCAGATCTACTCACCAATATCAATCACCAAGACAACTCTCAAAGATGTGCATTAACCAAGCATAACACAACAACTCATAATCATCACCAAGATCAATATGTACTTCTAATAATATACCAATACAAGTATGCTACATCATCCATAAACTAGGTGTCAACAATACTACTAACAAGTGCCTCCAAGAATGTGCCAAGTATGTACCAATCATGTATCAACTACTCATCAAGATGTACCAACATCATCAACTATACACCTCATGTATGTGCTAACTCATCAACTACTTGTCTCAACCTTGTACCCAACATGTACCTCAACCAAAATCCCTCATCAATTTTATCATCCAAATATGATTTGTAACTTCGTAATAGACCTAGTGTATAAGATCACATACCTCCAAACCTTCCTTAAATTTAACAACAAGAGACTAGCATTTTCATCAAACTTTACGATAGTCTCACATGACTAATTTTGGATTAGTCAACAACCCTAACTTGAAATAATCATAACTGTGTACCTATAATGAATAAATATCTAAAAATGGTACAAAATGTTCTTTAGTGTCTTTTATGCAATTCCTCCATACTTCACTACTTGGAACCTCTCAGAAAAGGAGTTATAGCAAAAATAACATACCTTGTTGAATTCTGGCTTATTCTAGAGAGCGAAATTGTAGAGCATGGACCGAAAAAAATGTTTGTTGTATGGATATGGAAATTGTAAACATAATACTACATATTGTACTCTAACCAATACATTTTTTCTTATTGAAATTGGATATTTTATGAAGAAGCTATGACGTTTTTACCCGAAACACATGTTTTAGACTAGTTTCAGGACTAGCCACAAACCCTATTTTCCACGGCGTGTAACTCCAAAAATACAATGACCCAAACTCTCAAATTTGTATCACAACTACTTGGATGTGTTTCCTCAATGTCCTTCTAATTTCAAGGTCTGAATCATTCTAGAAAAAAAATATTGCGAAAATGGTGAGATGGCCTGTAAATAACATACCTTAGAAAGCATCATCAAAAGAATTTATTCTCCCTTGAATTTTAGCCTTCTTTACTTCACCTTCCCTCTAAAATTCGGCCTGGATATCATTTGGTTACCTCAATTACCTATACATATTGAATATGCTAAAGTGTGATTAAAATGAGAGAGCCTTGCCTCTTATTTATACTTTCATGTAGCTTCCTCAAGGAGTTACCTTTTAACCATCTTAACCCACATAAATCCTTATTTTAGGGTTAACCCACTTCTAACCACTTGTCAACTTAGTAATTTCTCCATTAACTTTATTATTTCAATAATTTATTTTGTATTCACTTTGAATTATACTACCCTAATCACTTCACTTTATTATTTACCTTCTAAAATTTGTTAAACCACTTTGACTACTTTGACCTTTTGGGGCTTCGAGATGACTCATGAGGGTTCTCCAACTTCACATTGCCATAACTTTCTAACCATGAGGATTTATGTGACATTCCACATACCAATGGAAATGGAATGAAATGTAATATCCATATATAATATTATTACTTGAAAATATATCAAAACTCATACCATTATCCATCAAACAAACATGGGTCCATTCCCCAAACCTTTCTCCAACTTCACATGGCCATAACTCTCTAACCATGAGGAGTTATGTGACGTTCCACATACCACCGAAAATGGAATGAAATGTAATAGCCATATGGAATAGTATTACATTCAAACATATCAAAACTCATACCATTATCCATCAAACAAAATTGGGTCCATTACCCAAACCATTGTGCTACCAAAATTTTCTACCAGACTTTCTTCCAGGGTTGACATCAATGAAAACCAACCCAATTAATCAACAGAGGGAGCATATGATAAACCTCATCAAGGGAATGAAAAAGAAAGGATCTCTCAATACTGGCATAGTTTTCCCTAGTGAATTCATGGATTGGCACGGGGGTGGTCACAATGCCAAGATTGAATGTCTCTGAGCCTATGCTTGGGTGGAAAGGCAAACACCCACAATGAGTTAGTTGGCTGAGTTTTGTAATAGACAAGTATAATCACACCCTACAGAACTGAACTGTGACAGTAAAATAAGGTGGAATATCACGTGAATGTTTGAAGGATGTGCATGTTTGTTTGATGACTTAACTGTTTTTCTCTTCATTTGTCCTAGTTATGTATTTAAGAAATTAATGACCTATATAGTCGAATATCATTTGTATACGTAAGTAGTAGAGTCTCCTGTAGTGGCTTTAATTAAAGGAAAAGAACTATGATTTTACTAACCATAGGCCCAATTTTCATATGTACATATTTACACTTCTAGTCATTTGGATCTCTTGAGAAAGGGGTATGTTAATCTCATGAGAGGTAGTCTGAAGGCACGTAGAACCTTGGAAATATGTGTAGGGATTAAGAACTCTTTAAGTTCTAAAAGTCCAGGAGAAGAACAAGGAGTATTCTCGCACCTCATTTGAAGTATTTTCAAACTCAGTACGTATAACATTTGTAGAATGCAACCAAGAGTTGTACCCTTCAGACCCTTAACTTGTGTGACCAAGGGCTCATTCCCACATCCTTCAAAAATTCCCAACCAAGAGTTAAGAATGTATCGCATGAGGATTTTTGGAGGGACAATATGACTAAGGTTTGTGTTTATGATAAAAATCGCAACGAGGATTTCTCTCGCAAAGTATTGCTAAAGCTTATTATTTATAATCGAATGATATATATAATACTAGTAGGTGGGACCCCCTTGTAGATTGGGGGATCATATAAGGTTCTTATTACACATTTATGTTGTTGTTCGACACTTCTTATAGGGTTCTTCATGATTGATGATGAAATATTGGTTTCATTTGCGACATAATGGCATATGGATAATGAATTTTATGTGTTGGCTCTATTGCTCTAAACTCTAAATTCCATGTATGAATGGATTATATTCACTGTTATTACAGCTGCACAAGACATATGTTAGTTATAACAAGAGACAAGAGAATTATTAAAAACATCCAAGAAGAAGGAACTAAACTATGCTATGCTATGTTATACTATATGCATTTGAAATTAAAGAAATTGATGTTAGACCTAACTAGCAATGTTAGTGGCTATACGATTTTATTGAGTTATATGAGGTGCATGTGATATATGTTATGAATCGGGTGGCACATTTGGCAAGAAATGTATGCAAGTTTCGATGCATGGATTAATGGTTTTTTGGATGTTGTATACTACGTAATTGAATGAAGGGAGGATGGAAGAGACGTAAAATAAATGCACGTCACTACATACTTCTCCCACTAGCCATCACCCTAGCTTGGTTATTGTTCATTTGATTTTTTTTGTGGTTAATCTTTGATATTCAGACTTGGAAGGAAGTGCTCAACTAAGCTCACATTTTTAATACCATTTGGTTACAGGTATGTTTTTTTGCCCCATCCATGAACTTTCTTTGTTTATGAAATAAATGTTGGCTCGGTGATGTATTGGTCTATTTTTTCTTGAGGCTAGCAACTGTGTAAATTCGTGGTGTTCCTATGGAATGGTTGTTGGGTTATTCATTGCAAATGGAAAATTTGATGGTTGAAGTCGCAATTTCATTTACTGATCTACGTGGTGGAAGATGTGATGGATCTCTGTTGTCTTTATGGGATTTTGTTTGAGGGTTTCATTATGTTTTGGCATTTTTGGCCATCTCCTCATAGTCATTGTAGCCACACCTAGTTGTAGTTGGTGTTATGGGGTTTTTGTGTATGATTTAAACCACCTTTTGGTCACTGTATATCGTTTCCCACTTGGTCGAGGGCTCATTTCATGTTATTGGTATATGCACAATTGGTTATGGGTAGCTATTATGCCAAGAATCTTGCTCTAGGGTTGATTGATAGTACCCAGACTTTGCATTTCTATCAAAATTAATTGGCTATTGGGGAAAAGCATGAGGGTTATGCCCTGCATGGTCTTGGTGTTGGTTGTTGGTCGATAAGAAGCCTCTACTCTCCTACATTGTGGTCTATCGTACTTGTTGTGAACGGTCACCCTGTCTTGCAAGATAAGGTTTATAAGGCTTATGGTTCCACCGTACTTGTCCTGTTGGCTCTCACCTATTGTTGATGTGGTTGGCCTCCAGTCTCCCTGTGTTTGATTCCACCGAGTGAACCCTTGGTTATTTTGTCATTATGTATAGACCCCGAATTTGATAAACTGAACCAGTTACAACCCATCGGGTATCTTGTTGACTGTCATGAGTTGGTTGAGTAGCGTTGACAATGATTTTAATTATTGGCTCAACTTTGTTTGATTGGATTGATTACAAATTTGTAATCAGAAATGATAATTGGTACTTAGTCGTTGCATTCTTTTATTATGACAGTTGAGTCGATAAATCAACATTGTTTAATTGGTTGATTAGAGAAGTTGTGAAAAGGAATGATAATGGGCATATAGTCGCTACCTCCTTTTGTTGTAACAGTTGGATTGATAACTCAACATTGTTTTAATGGTTTGATTGGGAGTAATTGGATATGTACAGTCATAGAGATGCCTCTTTGCATTATGCATTGGTCTGTGTGTTCCTACAGTGTGGTAAATATTGAAGCGGTGGTTGTTGTTGTTGTGTGTTTAATTTGCACGATTGGGATTATTGCAACTTGAAAGTTGATAATTGTGTATTGGTTGTGTTCCTACAGTGTGGTAAAGATTGAAGTGGTGGTTGTTGTTGTTGTGTGTTTAATTTGCATGATTGGGATTATTGCAACTTGAAAGTTGATAATTGTGTCTTGGTTGTCTACTTTGTATGATTTATGGATATCATGCATCGTATCGTTTATTGAACCATCAGAGATGGGAACAAGGTTTTTAGTAGTATGGTTTCATTGCAATTTAATTGTTAGATTTGTTAAATGAATGGAATTGGACATGTTTTAAAATATCTTGTGTCTGTGTTTCATTTGAGAAATTAATTTATGGGTAGTGGTGATGTTTTATGCTGAAAAGACTTGAAACAAATGTCTGTGTGTTCCTTGTATTTTGTTTTAAATATGAAAGGGGGGTAAATGAAAAGGAAACCAAACTCTTTAAACAAGATGGGTGAAGTCATGAGGATTATGAGTATGATTATTATATGTTAATTAAAATATTTTAAGGAAAATGGATGTGGACAGTGAACAAGTTTTAACACACGATAATAGTTTAATTGACAACAATAATTGTTTAATTGATGTTTGAATAGTTGTATTGAATACATAATTGTTTTTATGCATTACTTAATTGATTTTTTGAATAATATCCTCTCTTTTCCCCTACCATTATTTCACTTTTAACCAATTAAAATCCCCCCTGTCTTCTGATATTTACTATCCACTCCTTGTTCCTAAAATTTGATTATAGTTAAGATAATTTTTGTATTATGACAGTTAAGGGATCACATGGATGAATTACAGTGATCTATTCTTTTTATTTACGATACAGTTGATTGTTTGATGTCTATGAGCAGTAATCATGATCTTTTCCCCCCTCACTATAACCTTTTTTGCTCACTACAACCCCTCGCATATCCCATAACCCTTATTCACCCCCTACTCATTAACGACTATTAAATGATTGTATGGATTGGATTGCATGAGTCTGATATGTTGCTGAGCCAAATTTTATCTCATATTTTAAAAATAGTTGTCATGTATGGTTGTTAAAGAAACTATTTTCTAGTCAATTATGCATACAAGAATGAGATTTTTCAGCAGAGGTATCCATGGAAGGGGTAACTGTGGAAGAGGTAATTGGAACAGGGGCCCTAGAAGGCCAAGATTCTTTATACACTTCGATGCAGACTCGCAAGAGTTAGGCCAACTATTTCAAGATGGGTTTTTTAAATGGATTGGGCAAGGAGTGGTCCAAGATAGGCCTAAAAGGCCTCCCTTCCAAGATCCATAGGTCCCTGGTATCCTTGTGCCTCCTCATGTCTCACTGCAACCTAAAGTTCCAAAAAATGACGGATGGCAAGAGATTGTCCATCTGACAGTCTCCCAACATCGTGGCTGGCCTAACCTATCTCTACCTGCTCCCCCACCTATCAATCAGATTGTCAAAGTTTCCCCTGTCTACTCACCAATTCAGTCTTCTAATGCAATTAAAAGGTTGAAAACCGAGGCCCACTATGCTCCTGACAAAGGAAAATCCACTGCTACCCTTTCCTCACCCTCAAATTACTCTGATAAATCTGTTTCCTCCCGCATGCATTTGAGATAAGATTTCTCTCATGTGATCAATGAGATTAGGCCTAAAGTCTCAACACAACCTAAAACAAATTCAGAAAGATCAAAATATGAAAAAAGCAACAAGGGAAAGTTTTCCTTCTAGAGTGGAAAATATGGGTTTTAATCTTTTATTTATTAATTGTTGAGAACAATTGACTTCTGAAATTTTGGACAACACGTTTTTTTTTTATATATATGGGTAATATATTTTTGGAAATAATTTCAATTATCATTGAGACAAATTGTCAAATATGAATGTGATGATGGGAGTCACAAGGAGGAATTTTTTTTCTAATAAAATAGTTGTGTTATGATTGTTAAAATATAAAGGGAGTCACAAGGGGTCCCACCTACTAGTTATTATTTATTTAAAAACCCTTATTATGATTTGTTACGTTTCCACCTTAACTAAAACGTTGTTTGAGTTTTAGTTAGCTTAACTAAGGAAGTAGTTCCACTACAACCAATTCTAATTTGCTTAAAGGCGAAAGGAAAGGGAGGAACAAGAGTAGAATAGAAGGAGAAGCATACTAAGGTTTTCTCTTTGAGTCTTTGTTGAGATAATTCAGTTTTCATTCATTCCTTAATTCATTAGAAGCCTAATTCTCTTTTACGATAGAAGGGTCCTATTGTAGACAACAATATTCATGGTTGAATTACATCATTCAGACACTTTTTTTCAGAGGTGTTGATCTATCTTTGATAGTCTGTGTAGACTTGTCTGTTTGTGAATTAGATTACATGACTGGCAAAGGCTATTGTGAAAATTCAAGTGGGAAACAATCTGTGGCAAGATGATACAATTTTTAAAGTTCATTTTTTTACTTTCTTTCAGAAGTTCTTTTGTATATTTCATCGGGGATGTCTAAGTTTGACTTTGGTCCAAAACTTCCTTAGGAAATTCCATAAAGAGAACAATTATTTGATGAATTGGAATGCAATAAAGGATTTCTTTATGTCTCATCGGTTTTGATTATTGACTTGGTGTCTTTACATATGTCTCTATATTTATTTTAGCATCTAACATGTTCAGAAAATTACATAAATAATGATTTTTTTAGAAAGATTTTATTTATAAAAAAACATCCCAAGAACTTGTAAACAATACTCGTGAATTAGGATACCAATTTTGATGGCTATAAACAAAGGGTGATATTCCCATCTATATTTATTTAGGCAAGAGGGATCTAAAAATGTTTGAGTAAGATCATTTCATATATTTTCCTCAACATTTATTTGGCAACCATATTGGGGAGATCTTCAATATCTCTCTAGTTAATTTTTATGCTTGATTAGCAGTGAATACATCTATTTTTTCTAATATTGATTCTTGACTGTTTTATTTCTTAATGTTTGTTCATGTTGCAAGGAATCCAATATTGAGCCCCATCTTCAAGATCAGAACAAAATTATTTTGAAATTGTTCAACACCATTTTAGACACTGCCAATACTCGTGTTGAGATTAATCATTCATGGGAAGCAATTGAATGAGATATTAGTGCCCAAGAATGTTGGGAAGCTAGACATAGACAACCTATAAATCAACAATAACCTTCTTGTTCCTTCAGTTTTGGCCTTACTTTCATGTCCTTAGACTCTCGTGTTTGTAGGAGAAGAAGAGGCTTATCACCTAAAATTAATCCTATTGTTGAAATAGGAAGAAGGAATGTTGTTTTATCTACCAAAAAAAGTGATCTAAGGAGTACCTTGTCTGATTCATCTAGGTTGTATTTCTCTCCCTCACCTATCATCCACAATATGGCATCTAGTGGTGGCTTCGGTGGCACTGGAAGTGCTTCCTCCTCTCAGTCTTCAACTTTGCTAGTGATTGGTAGCTTATATAGCCACCATATCCATGTCCAATATACTACAAATCCCCCTAAAGTCATTAAAAAGTATGGGCTTTTTCAGTTTGAAGAAGACACCAAAACCACACTGTGGGATGTTTCTTCTCCTCTAAACCTAGCACCTACTACTCGTCCACTTCCTAAATTCAAAGAGCATCTCCATAGGTTTTTGGGGAATAACATTGTCACTACAAATGAACACATGGTGGCATTTTATAATGCTTGTCACAACATAGGAGCAAATGACAATGATACTTGCATGCACTTATTCGTCAATTCCTTGGAAGGAAAGGTTGTGGTCGATTTCTTTGACCTTCCTCCTAAGATTTTGTCTACATGGGAGGAGTTATTTTATTGGTTCAAGTCCACCTACGAGAAATCTAAAATCCCAATTGAGTAGTTACGGGAGTACAGTAACATTGCTTATAACAATGGTGAGACCATCAAGTCCTTTAACTTGTGTTTCACTAAGTTATAGAATCAAATCCATGAACTCATTCGACCTTAGAATGAAGCTGCTTTCATGCATTACTACAATGCATTACCTTCCCCCTATAATCATAATCTTGAGGAAAAATCCATTTATAACCAGTTCTTCTTTGCATACATTTTTAGAGTATGAAAAACATCTCGAAAGAACAGGTCTTTCCTAGGGAGAATCATTTAAATGGACATACATGTCCACCCTCTTACAACAAGTACAAGATATGAATATTTGTATGATAACATATGAGAGAAAGGGAAATGTGTCCCCTCTCACCCCTAGAGCTTGATCCTCTTCTGCACCCCCCTTTAGAAATCCAATTGAAAATAATTTTCAACCTAAAGCTATCATGCCTCAAAGTTGGTGTAAGTTTTGTGAGGAACACCAGGAGGAAGCCACATGTGATGTAAGGAAGAGCGTCAAAGATAATATCTTTGGTAAAATACCAAAAACTACCATCGTTGTCCTAGATTTTGCAAAGCTAGAAGATGTCATGATCAGTAATACTAGGAACAAATCCTACGCTCCCAAAGACAAATATGATCCTCGCCACAATTCTTGTAGCCCAATATCATCATCACCAACTTCTACGGTTCAGGTTCCTAAGGTTCCTAACAGTCAAGGAACAACTTCCCCTCTCCCCTCTTCCAAATACAATATTTTGAATCAGTTGTACAAAATCAAATAAGATGCAACCCTTCTGGACATGGTTGTTGTCCCTGAACAACAGAGGCATCTAAAACAATTTATGGAAGGAAAATATTGCATCGTAGCCAACCTCTCTGAAGAGGTAAATGAAGAGGATTCGTCTGTAAATAAAGTAGGTGTACATAACTTTAGATACCCTATAAAAATCCCCCTTTTTTATATTTCTATAAAGATTATGGATAAGATCGCCCATTTTTTCCTCATTGATGGCAGTTCGGGACCAAGTGTGATGTCAAATATTATTATGGAAGAGCTAGGCTTGTCTTGTACAAATGAAAACCCTAGGAGCATGCTATCTTATAATAGCCTACAGCAGAGGACCATAGGTGAGATTAAAGATGTGACCTTAGTTTTATGTGCACACCCTGAAATAAGGACAACCCTTAGCATTCAGGTAATTGATATTCTAGTAAGAAAATACTCAATCATATTGGGAAGATATTGGCAAGCTTTGACGGGTGGATACCTCTCACTTGACGGGACACACTTATTCGTTCCTAGGAATGGTAAAAACATTATAGTCCCTAGAGAAGGAAGGATTTCACCTTACATATAAAGTGTTACACAACCTAATGTGAACTATATCGAAGAGGACCTAGGGGTGTATTCCATATTTGCTGAGGAGGATAAAATTCCCTTGGAACAGATTGTTTTAGATGATGGTATGTGGCACATGAAATTTGATGGTTCATGCTCTAGTGAAGGTAATAGAGATGGCATAATCTTGTACTCTCCTGTGGGGAAAATTCATAATTTCTCTTACAGCTTGGAGTTTGCTTGCACAAATAATGTCACTGAATTCGAAGCTTTATTATTAGGCATCGAAAATTCCTATAATCTTGGTTATGGTCACCTTTCAGTTTTTGGAGATTTTGAGCTTGTTGTGAACCCTGTATGTAAGATATACTCTCCTAAAAACAAGTTGATGAAACGATATACCCAAACTATTTGGGAACTTATCTCAAACTTGTTATCTTTTAACATCACTCATGTTAAGAGGGAATTGAACTCAATGGTTGATCGATTAGCTATTTTTGCAGCCTCTCCTAATTGGAAACTTCCACCACACAGATTTGATTGTACATTTCAATATCTATATTGTCCACATATCTCTGAAAATATATAATCTTGGCAGGTCTTCCCTAGCAATGAGATAATATGCGATTTCATTCAAAATGAGCCTTATAAGCCCAAGGAAATTATATCCATAGAACATAAAAATATTACTAAAGGATTGACTCCTCTAGAGAGTTTATTTTCATCAAGTGATGTAAGAAATAAAGAGAAATAGAAAGAACAGGATTTGAAAGGGAAGGTGGGTGAAACCATCTCCTTGAACATTGGGACACCCAAGTCTCCAAAGAACGTTAGAATACGTGCCCAATGTTCTGATGAAGAGAAAACGAAGTTTGCCAAGCTACTTGGTGAATTTCAAGATGTTTTTTCTTGTTCTTATGAGGATATTCGTGGTTTTGATCCTGGTCTTATACATCATGCCATCCAAATCAAATAAGGCATAAAACCAGTTAGGCAAAAATAAAGACCTTTCAACCCTACACTGGAAGAAAATATTCAAAAGGAGTTGGAAAAACTCGTGAAATATGGAATCATCTTTCCGGTCAAGTATTATGAATGGGTTTCCAATTTGGTTTCTGTTTGGAAAACAACCGATCAGATAAGGCTATGCATTGATTTCCATGCATTAAATCGATCTAGTATAAAATATCACTTTCCTTTCCCTAACATGGAAATGATTTTACAACAAGTCGCAGGGTAAAAAATGATGTCCTTACTTGACGTTTTTTCCAGTTACAATCAAGTCAAGGTAGAAGGGGAAGGTAAATTCAAAACCACATTTATTACTATTTTGGGTACCTTGAATTATGAATGTATTCCTTTTGGCTTATCTGATGCAAGTACCACTTTTGAAATACCTATGCAAATAACTCTTGACGATTTGATCGGTGAAGTTATTCATATATATCTTGATGATGTAATTGTGTACAATAAATGGTTGTCAATTGTCTCAAAGTTTCAAGAGTTATGGGTAGGTCCTTTCAAAATCGCTATTGTCCTGGGTACTAACTCTTACATTCTAAAGGATTTACAAGAGTGATTTCTTTCCTACAACACTAAAGGTTCTCACTTGAAGCATTACGTGGACCCAACTTGAAAAGTTTTAACGTTGTTTGGATTTTCTGTATATTAGTAGTCTATCTTTGCTTTCATTTTTCCATTGTTTTTCATTTCTTCTTTTACAGTAATTTGATTTCTTCTTTCATTTTTTATAAGCTTCCTGCTTCTTTTACAATTCTATCTTTTTATTTCCTACTATTTTAATTTTTGTAATCTAAATTCTGTCATGATTTTTCTTTCTTTTCATCTTTTAGTTGATTTTGGTCATGAATAATACGTTGGATCAGTCCTGCCATAGTGGAACTCATGCAAGATATTGTTAGTCAATAACAATCAAGATTACACAGTTGTTACGATGTTTCCCCTAAAAGCACACTTGAATTTTTTATCTTCTTTCGTTGTTGTCTTATAAAGAAATTGGTTATTTGTCACTTTTGCTTTCCATTTCTTCATCAATTTGAGAATTAAAAGAGCAAGTCCATAAATTTTTCTCCTTGAAGTAAAGAGCATATTTTGGTTGAATGATTATGAATATAAGGATAAACCCCCTCATACTTAACATTTTTCATGAGTTGTTCCCAAATTCCCAGTCATTTTTCCATTAAATTCGCTCACTTCCCCCTATTGCATAATCATTCTAGTTATATCCTCTGATCTGTTGTTCTTGGTTTAAGAAACCATTTGTTATGACTTCTTAATCTGTTGGGAACAAATTTCCTTGTGGAGTCACCAGTTTGTTGATGATAAAAATCGCAACAAGGATTTCTCCCACAATGTATTGCCAAAGCCTATTATTTATAAGTTAATGATATATATATATATAATACTAGTAGGTGGGACCCCTTTGTAGATTGGAGGATCATATAAGGTTCTTATTACACATTTATGATGTTGTTCGACACTATTTACAGGGTTCTGCATGATTGATGATGAAAAATTGGTTTCAATTGCAACATAATGGCAGATGGATAATGGATTTTATGTGTTGGTTTTGATGCTCTAAACTCTAAATTCCATGTATGAATGACTTATATTCATCGTTATTACATTGCTATTGGATCCATGATTTATTACATGTTACACCTACACAAGACATATGTTAGTTATAACAAGAGACAAGAGCAATATGAAAAAAATCCAAGAAGAAGGAACTAAACTATGCTATGTTATGCTATACTATATGCATTTGAAATTAAAGAAATTGATGTTAGTCCTAACTAGCAATGTTAGTGGCAATGCAATTTTATTAAGTTATATGAAGCGCATGTGATATATGTTGTAGTATGGTTTTTGAGAAATGGTTAGCATGGATCGGGTGGCGCATTTTGCAAGCAATGTATGCAAGTTTCGATGCGCGGATTAATGGCTTCGCTGGATGCCGTATACTACGTAATTGAATGAAGGGAGGATGGAAGCGACTTGTAGTAAATGCATGTCACTCCATACTTTTCTGACTGGATGTCACCCTAGCTTGGTTATTTTTCATTTGATTTTTTCTATGGTCAAGCTCTGATATTCAGGTGTGGAAGCAACTGCTAGACCAATCTCACATTTTTAAGGCCATTTGGTTATAGGCATTTTTTTTTCGCCAATCCATGAAATCGCTCTGTTTATGAAATAATTGTTGGTTCAGTGATGTATTGGTTTGTGTTTTCTTGAGGTTGGCAATTGTGTAAACGTGTGGTGTCTCTCTAGAATGGTTGTTGGGTTATTCTTTGCAAATGGAAAATTTGATGGTTGAAGTCGCGATTTCATTAACCGATCTGTGTGGTGGAAGCCGTGATGGCTCTCTGTTATCTTTATGGGTTTTGTTTGGAGGATTTCATTCTGTTTGGCCTTGATGGTCGTCTCCTCACAGTCATTGTAGCCACACTTGGTTGTATTTGGTGTTATGGGGTTGTTGTGTATGATTTAAACCACCTTTTGGTCACTGTATATCGTTTCCCACCTTGTCGAGGGCTCATTTCATGTTATTGGTATCCTCACAGTTGGTTATGGGTGGATATTATGCCAAGCTTGATTTAGGGTTGATTGATTGTACCTGGACTCTACATTTCTATCAACATTATTCAACTATTGGGGAAAACCATAAGGGTTATTTCCTGCGTGTTCTTGGTGTTGGTTGTTGGCTGGTAATCAACCTCTTCTCTCTTCCATCATGGTCTACCCTACCTGGTGTGAACGGTCACCCTGTCTTGGAAGCTAAGGTTTATGAGGCATATGTTTCCACTGTGATTTTCTCGAAGTCTCTCACCTACTGTTGATGTAGTTGGCCTCTGGTCTCCCTGTGTTTGACTCCACTGAGAGAACCCTTAGTTATTTTGTCATTATTTACAGAGCCCAATTTTGATAAATTAAACCAGTTACACCCCGTTGGATATCTTGTTGATTTTCATGAGTTGGATGAGTAGCATCGATAATGATTTTGATTATTGGCCCATCTCGGATTGATCAAATTGATTACAAAGTTGTAATCAGAAATTATAATTAGTACTTAGTCACTGAATTCTTTTATTATGACAGTTAAGTCGATAACTCAACATGTATTAATTGGTTGATTAGAGAAGATGTGAAAAAGAATGGTAGTGGGAATACAATCACTACCTCCTTTTGTTGTAACAGTTGGATTGATAACTCAACATTGTTTTAATGGTTTGATTAGGAGTAATTGTATATGTACAGTCATAAAGATGCTTCTTTGCGTTATGCGTTGGTCTGTGTGTTCCTACAACATGGTAAAGATTGAAGTGGTGGTTGTTTTTGTTGTGTGTTAAATTTGCACGATCAGGATGATTGAAAATTGAAAGTTGATAATTGTGGCTTGGCTGTCTATTGTGTATGATTTATAGATAGCGTGCATCCTATCATTTATTCCACCATAAGAGATGGGAACATGGTTTTTAGTAGTATGGTTTCATTGCAATTTAGTTGTTAAATTGGTTAAAGGAATGGAATCGGGCATGTTTTAAACGAGCTTGTGTCTGTGTTTGATTTAAGAAATTAATTTATGGGCAGTGGTGATGCTTTATGCCAAAAATACTTGAAAGAAATGACTCTATGTTCCTTGGATTTTGTTTCAAATTTGAAAGGGAATTAAATGAAAAGGAAACAAAAGTCTTACAACAAGATGGGTGAATTCATGAGGATTATGAGTATGATTATTCTGTGTTAACTGAAATATCTTAAGGAAATTGGATGTGGACAGTGAACAAGTTTTAACACGCAGTAATGGTTTAATTGACCACATTAATTTTTTAATTGATGTTGGAATAGTTGTATTGAATACATAATTGTTTTTATGGATTACCTAATTGATTTTTTGAACAATATCCTCATTTTTCCCTACCATTATTTCACTTTTTGCTAATTACGATTCCCCTGGCCTTCCCATATTCACTATCCACTCCATGTTCCTAAAATTTAATTATATTTAAAATAAGTTATGTATTATGACAGTTAAGGGATCGCAGGGATGAATTACAGTGATGAATTCTTTTCGTTTATGATACAACTGATTGTTTGATGTTTGTGAGCAATAATCATGATCATTTTGCCCCATCATTATAACATTTTCGCTCACTACAACCCCTCACATATCTCATAACCCTTATTCACCCCCTGCTCATTAACGACTATTAAACGATTGTATGGATTGGATTGCATGAGTCTGATATGTTGCTGAGCCAATTTGTTTTTCATATTTTTAAAATAATTGTCATGTATGGTTGTTAAAGAAACTATTTGCTAATCAATTATGCATATAGGAATGATATTTTTCAGCACAGTTATCCATTGTAGGGGTAACTGAGGAAGAGGTAATTGGAACAGGGGCCCTAGAAGGCCACGATTCTATATACACTTTGATGCAGACTCGCAAGAGTTAGGAAGACTATTTCAAGATGGGTTTTTTAACTAGATTGGGAAAGGAGTGGTCCAACCTAGGCCTGAAAGGCCTCCCTTCCAAGCCCCACAGGTCCCTGGAATCCCCGTGCCTCCTCATGTCTCACTGCAACCTGAAGTTCCTGAAAAAAACGAATGGCAAGAGATTGTCCACCCGACAGTGTCCCAACATCGTGGTTGGCCTAACCTGTCTTTACGTGATCCCCCACCTATCAATCAAATTGTCCAAGATGCCCCTTTCCACTCACCAGTTCAGTCTTCCCATGTAAGAAAAAGGTTGAAAACTTAGGCCCACCATGCTCCTAACAAAGGAAAACCCATTGTTGCCCTTTCCTCACCCTCAAATGACTCTGATAAATCTATGTCCTCCCACATGGATTTGAGAGATGATTTCTCTCATGTGATCAGTGAGATTAGGCCTAAAGGCTCCACACATCCTAAGGAAAATTCAAAAAGATCAAAATGTGATAGTAACAATAAGGGAAATATTTCCTCACAAAGTGGAAAATATGGATTTTAAACTTTCATTTATTAATTATTGAGAACAGTTGACTTCTGAAATTTTGGACAACACACTATTTTTTGGATATATGGGTAATATATTTTCATAAATAATTTCAATTATCATTGAGATAAATTGTCAAATATGAATGTGATGATGGGAGTCACAAGGAGGAATGTTTTTTTTGATTAATTAGTTGTGTTATGACTGTTAAAAGCTAATGGGAGTCACAAGGGGTCCCACCTACTAGTTATTATTTATTTAAAAACACTTAATATGATTTATTACTTTTCCCCCTTAACTAAAAAGTTGGTTGATTTTTAGTTAACTTAACTAAAGAAGTAGTTCAACTACTTCAACCAATTCTAATCTGCTTAAAAGCGAAAGGAAAGGGGGGAACAAGAGGAGAATAGAAGGTGAAGCATACTAAGGTTTTCTCTTTGAGTCTTTGTTGAGATATTTCAATTTTCATTCATTACTTAATTCATTAGAAGCCTAATTCTCTTTTATGATAGTAGGTTCCTATTGTAGACATCAAGATTCAGGGTTGAATTACATCATTTAGACACTTGTTTTTCAGAGGTGTTTATCTATCTTTAATAGTCTATGTAGATTTGTCTACTTGTGAATTAGATTTCATGACTGACAAAGGCTATTGTGCAGAGTCGAGTGGGAAGAAATATGTGGCAAGATGATCTATCTTTTAAAGTTTAGTTTTTTACTTTATGTTAGAATTCCTTTTGTATGTTTCATCGGGGACGTCTAATTTTGACTTTGGTCCAAAACTTCCTCAGGAAATTTTGTAAAGAGAACGATTCTTTGATGAATTGGAATGAAATAAAGGATTTCTTTATGTCTCAGATATTTTGATTATGGACTTGGTGTCTTTACTTATATCTCTATATTTATTTCAACATCTGATATGTTCAGAAAATTACATAAATAATGTTTTTTTCAGCAAGCTTGTATTTATAAAAAAACAACCAAAGAACTTGTAAATAATACTTGTGAATTAGGATACCAATTTTGATGGCTATAAACAAAGGGTGATATTCTCGTATATATTTCTTTAGCCAAGCGGTATTTAATTTTTTTTCCAGTAAGATCATTTCATATCTTTTCCTCAACAGTATGGGGACCTTGCGCTACTATGAATGGTGCGGGAGTTCGGAAATATGGAATGTAAAAACTTTGCAATACCAAAACCCTCGAATGTCGGAGTCACAAAATTTTGTGAGGCATTGATATGGGGATTCCATTAGGGACCCTTATTCACCATTTGATCCATTAGTGGATGGTTTCACATATGGTACTTGGGCGAAGCCCCACTTCGGGAGAATATAGTTGTTGTAGTGCCAAAACCCTTGAACGTCGAAGTCATGAAGTAACGAGAGCCATCGATATGGAGGATCTTCAAGACCACTCATGACTATTGGATCTACTCCATAGTCAATTTAGATTTGACCTAATCACGAAGTAAGTAGAGGATTACACCTTAAAACCCTTGAAAGATGAATTTGCGAAGCAACAAAGGCTGTAGATCCTAGGTCTACATGGATGCATCTTGACTGTGATATCAGAGGGTTTGGAAGGATGTTAGTCTGAGGTGATGTGGAATGATGATGTCACCTAGGGATATGTGGACCCATGTTTGGCATTCCACATGTTGCTTGGATTTTCACATATTTCAGACCCTTTGTTCCCATTAACACATGACACATGTCACCCTTTGAAGGGACCATGTGTCATCATTTCATTATATGCATATCATACATATCACTCACTACTTGGTCCATATGGAGGTAGGAGAACGAGAGCATGTAAGTTTCATGAAGCTTTGAAGGTCGGAGAAAATCTAGTCTGTTGGCATCAAGAGCACGTGGTGACAGATCAAAATGTGGTTCAAACTTTGACACTCTGTGAGATATGAGGAGTGTTGTGATTTGGATCGAGAGCTCCTAAAGGCCCAAAGTTTGGAGAATATATCATATGCCCATTGTATAGTGCACATGGACCATTGATCAAATTTCTCTGCATGTTCATAGTTCAAAATTGTCAAAGGAAGGGTGGTTTGAGGAAAGGAAACCTATGAACGTCGAAGTTACGACGTGATGTGAGCCATCAATTTGGGAATACTTCAGGATCCCTCCTGTCTGTTAAATCCAGACTATAATCAACACTTCAATGAAGCCTTAATTCGGGAGGGTGGTGACGTTATGACAACAAACTCCCTGAATTCTAGAGTTGTGAAGCAATGTAGATCATTGATCTAATGACCCTTTAAGATCCCTCTCAAGAATTCAATCAACCAAGATGAAGGACTCATGTAGAACACTTAAAGGAGTGTGGAGTGGGTAGAACCCCCTGAATGTCAGAGTTGTGAAGTGACAAGTGCCATAGATCTAGGAACTCTTTGGGACCTTCCTGATCGTCAGATATAGGTCATGGTCAGACTGGCAGTGACTACTTCGAGAGTAATGAAGGTCATAGATCGAGGGTTTACGTGGACCCCCCTTGACTGCAATATTAAAGGGCTTGGAAGGATATCCATCTAAATTTATGCAACACAATGAAGTTATCCAAAGAGACATGGATCCACCATTAACATGCCACGTGTCACCTAGATTCATGCGTTCCACCGAACCTATATGCCCATTAATATGTGACACATGTCAGTAGATTAAGGGGACACATGTCAGCTTTGTCCTACCATAAATCACACCTAACACTCACCGCTTATTCCAATTGGCGGGAGGAGTATGAGGCACCCACCTGTATTTTCCCTCGTTTCTAGTACAACACCACGTGAGAGAGTAGACCCTTCGGGAGTTTAGACTTTGGGACTCCAGAGGTTTTGAGTTTCATGATGAGGATAAGTTGAAAGGAATGAATTCTAGAGCTATGTGGAATGATTTTGGAAATTCAGGAGTTCGCGACTCCGAAGGACATGTGTGCATAAGAGAAAAGGGATGTTCAACATCGAAGCACCGAACATCGAACTATCCTCTGGATTGTGTGTTAGATGAAGGCTAAGTCACGTTGTTGGTTTGAATGGTGGATGGAATTACACCATGGATGTAGGAACTTGGAAATGATATGTGTGAGGTGGATCCACATGGGTGCCATGTGGCCTTTGACCAATGAGGTTTTCATAACTTCGGAAGGGAATAAATTCTGAACAAGAGATCGGGTTGGAGCGTGGTGACATTGGTTGGAAAGATATTGATGAGAAGAAGAGGATGACGATGTTAGAGAGAGGACTAGATATGTCTAAGGAAATATAAAATTTGATGCCCCTTTTCTTAAAAGGGTACTTAATGGGTTGGGTGTTGTTATCACACATAGTTTTCAAAAGGTCGCACGATGACCAAGTCCGCGGTCTGTGAAGATATCATCCTTGAGCACAATGAGTAGCATTCATAGCAGTCCATTTCGAGCTTGAATCACCAACAAGAAGGTTTGTTTTTCAATGGTGGAGATCCCATAAGCAGTACGGTTCAATGGCTCTTGGGCAGTCAGTATTTCAAAGTCGTGCAAGGATTAACGACTAGGCAGAGGAACTGAAGTCCCGAAGTATATCCAAGATATTGAAGGTTGAGGACATGCGTCAACAAATCTTGATGATCCAGGTGGATATCGGCAGGGATGATTTTAGGGGCTAAATTTCGCTCATGGGCTAATTTTTCATGGTTTTTCCAAAAAGGAGATTCTCTATTTTAAAAATGATTCGCGCAAATTCTATAGGATTAAATTATTTTACCTTAAAAATCGCCAAAATTTAACAAAAACTATATAACATCCTTAGAAATTTGAATATTTTTACCAAAAATATCGCCAATCATTTATAGTTGGCATATGAAGGATTAGTAAGATTCGCCAAGGTTTCTACATTTTAAAATAAATTTCCATCCTTAAAATCATCCCTGGATATCGGTGTCCAACCACCTTTTTCGACTGGCTCAAAATAGTTTTCTGGCAATTTTGGCAATTTACTATTTTTAGCAGGTTTTGACTTTCGGGGCCATTTTGAGGGCCTAATTGAAGGTTTTTCAATATTGAGGTTTTTAATTATATCCAAAGGCATGATTGAGCCCCCAAAATGAATCTCCTCAACAATACCTTTCCAACGAGCTATCATACGCCTAAAATTAAGATCGTATGCAAAAGTTACAACCCCAGGAAGTTGATGTACTAACTTACCCAAACATAGCCCACGTGACTTTTGGCGCTTCATATCCTAGGGTTAGGTTTTTGGATGTCTACGGTTTTTGGAATTCCTATTTATTGTAAAAATTCCTTTAGAGCCTCATTGTAATCATCTTCTTGCGAATGCGAGTAGCCGTCACATCTCTTCTCAGAGATAAGCTGCCACCATTCTAGCGAGTCTTTCACTCTGTATTTTTATAGTCTCTATACATTTATTTAATTAATAGAAATAATGTATTACTGTATCTTAGTGTTTATGGTTGCATCTCTGATACATTTATGTTATATTATTGGATATCCATGATATCTCTGTGAATTTCTTTATTATATCTCTGCTCTCATTTCGTGCCAAAAATAATCCGAATCACTTGAACTTCAAAAGATTTACTTTGGAGGATTGTGCAAGAAAGAAGAAGCAAACTCCCGAATCCCAAAATCCCAAAGTAAATATCACTCGTCCAAACCTAGAGGACATGTGGAGGTAGATCTCTCACTTTGGGAATTCGACACTTCAGAGGATTGTAAGAGTTGCGCATTGAAAAGTCCTAAAGAGTTGATGACCGAACTCCCAAAGTAAATATCGGTCGTCCAAATCAAGAGGACATGTGTCACCAAATATCTTACTTTGCGAATTCGACAGTTCATAGGATTGTAAGAGCTACGCATTGAAAAGTCCCGAAGAGCCAAATCCCGAACTCCCGAAGTAAATATTGTTCACCCAAATCAAGAGGAAATGCATCACTAGATATCTCACTTAGGGAATTCGACACTAAGAGGATTGAACGAGAAAGAATAAGAGAAGGTCTAAACCTGAACTCCCAAAGTAAATCTCGTTCATCCATATAAAGAGGGCACTCATCACCAAATATCTCACATCGAAAATTCGACACTTCAGAGGATTGAAAAATGTATGCATTGGAAATGCCTGAAGCTCGAACTCTCGAAGTAATTGTGAGTCGTTGATATCCATAGTAGGAAGCAGGGTCCATCCAAGAGTGGCACATGGCAGAAAAAGCGAGGCTTTCCCAGATCGCATATCGCGACCAAATCGGCGACCACGCTTCATTGCAGGGACACAAATTTCTCGAGCATTAAAATTATTGAGTAGTCCCATAATCGAAATCGTGGTGTATTAAAAGAGCTACGTGGCAGAAGGTGGTGAATTGCAGGCTCAAAAGCAGTGTGAATCCAAACCGCCTTTGACATCCCCATAATCATGTGCTTATATAGCATCTAATCCAAGAGGAATGTGTGGTGTCCCCCTAGGCATTAAGCCTCGTTCTAATCCTGAGAAAAAAAAATTAATGAAAAAGGAGTGGTGGTTGAAATCTTGACTCACTCCATAAATAGAATTCATGGAAGGTCTAGCCGTGGAGATAGAACGGTCAGCCTGAGGTACCCCGATGGACAATTTTTCCTGCAGACCCATGTCGAGCTAAGTTTGCATCTAATAGGAGGATACATGCACAGTCTGACAAAATAAGGCATAGACATAAGGATTTGAATGGATTGGCCAAATCACACTCCGGGGAGTTGTGGACTGATCTGAGTATAAATTCATCAATTCAATATTTTGGAAGAGGGGGTGTTCTTTCAGAGGCTAGAGAGCCGAGTGATTTTTAGGAGTAGGGCTCTGTAATTTTTTAGTTTGTATGCCTGAAGGATTGGATTGTGAATATATGTTATTGAATATTCCTTTGAATCGTTTCTATCAAACTGTCTTCTTAGTTTACACTCTATTTTTTTTTCCTTCTTGGCTGGATGTAATTTCTCTAATTTAGGGATTCCGGAGGCGATGGAGGTTTTCGTGTTGTCATGCCCATATTTCATGGTTTGTCATATTTTCTCTGTTTTTCTTATTATCTGAATGTAATCTCTCTGATTTATGGATTCTTGAGGCGATGGGGGTTTTGCTTATGCCATGCCCATCTTTCATGATTCATCATATTTTCTTTGTTTTTCTTATTGTCTGAATGTAATCTCTATGATTTATGGATTCCTGAGGTGATGGAGGATCTATTTCTATCTGGCCCATGTTTCATGGTTCACCATACATTTTTTGTTTTCTTATTGTCTATATGTAGCATCTCTCTGATCTATGGATTCCTGAGGTGATAGAGGATCTGATGTCATCTTTCCCATTTTTCATGGTTCATCACTCAAACATTTTTTGTCTTCTTATCCTCTTCACCACCTAAATCCTTTTGTCTGATAAGCGGTTTAAATGCCTTTCTTATTCATGATACTTATGACTCCATATCCCAATGGTTCCAAACTGATCTGCAATTACTTCTGTTATCTTTTCTTATCTCTATAGTCTCACTGATCCACCTTCTCAAACCATTTTAACAATTTTACTTTTATTTTGATGGGTATTGGGCTTATCCTCTTGCAGTTAGAGTGTGACTCTCAATGATAACATTAATGGCATTGTTTTCGGGGACGCAAGTGAAGATATTTTCCTTCGGATAAAGAAAATGAATAGATCCAGTTTTAGATGGTGAACTGAAGCTGGACATATTATTCTAACTGCTTATCTTTCACCATGGTGACTCCATTGTTTGAAAATCTACTGGCAACTCCAATGGTTTGAAATGGAAAATATT
Source organism: Picea engelmannii (assembly GCA_009831015.1). Classification (NCBI taxonomy): domain Eukaryota; kingdom Viridiplantae; phylum Streptophyta; class Pinopsida; order Pinales; family Pinaceae; genus Picea; species Picea engelmannii. The sequence continues at coordinate 211,651 of ML779091.1, read as the reverse complement.
TTATCTCAGGTATTTTTTTTGCAATTTTTCAAAGACAGTTGGTTTCCCTAATCGAGTGCCTAGTAGAGATGAATGGGAAAGTAGTGTTCCTAAATTTCAAGGAGAAGAGTGGAAGGTACCAACATAACATTTATTGGATTTTCATGATTTTATTCATCAACTTCAAATCATGCATGAAGATGTTTAGATTAATATTTTTAAGAATTCATTAGAGGGGATTGCTCGTGATTGGTGTCGATCTCTTCCCATTGCAAGCATCACCTCTTTGGCAGGTTTTCATACAACTTTCAATTCGATTTGTAAAGATTATTTTTCAGTTGAGTATCTTTATGAAAATTTTTGTGAGGAATTTTCTTTGCTTCATAAAGATTTTGTTAGTCACGAAAACCAGATTTGTAATGAAGAATTTATTGTGGAAGAAATCATTTGCCATGAAGATCAAGAGGTGTTGAATGATATTCACCATGATATAAATAACACAGAAACATCTAACATCATATCATATGTATCTGTTGTTTTAAAGGTCCATGAGGATCAACATCTCTAATTTGAATATTCTAATGGTGAAGAGCAAGTGTATTCTGCATCAGATATTTCTCCTAAGTGTGAAGCCAATATATATGATAAGCTAGTTAAAAAATCTAGGGAAGATTTCTCTCTATTTTTTCGTAGCTTTTCAAAATTAAAGGAATATTTTGTTTGTTGCTCTTTTGAAGAAATTACAGAGGATATTCCTATTCTTGAAACATAATTTTTTGGCAGTCCTGCTTATGATGAAGAAGTTTCTTCGGATGATGACCAAAAACACCCAATCCTTGATGAATATCCCAGTGAATCTGATGAATAGAAGATATTTTTCATGACTTCTTTGGAGCCTTGTACCATGGTTCTTGTATGTGATAATTATGAATATAATCTTTGGGAGAGCCATGAAGGAGAAAAGGAAGAGATAAATGTGCAACTTATCTCATGTACAAAACTTATAAATGAGCAAATATCACGTGGGATTAGCCAACCTTCATCCATCCTTTATCCACATGTTCAGTCTGAGAATGTCAAACAACAGGTGAGCAATGATGAAATGAAGGAGTTATTTTCTTGCCAGTTTAGCTTGCCTTCTTATAAATTTTATGACCCTATAGGGTTATATAGGGAGTTGAATTTTCCAAATGCATTGGAGCCTGCAAAATTAATCATCTTATAATCACTTGGAGGTTTTGTCAGCATTCCAAAATATGTTTTCATTCTACTTTCATATTTTGCTTACCATTTGTGGATCATTTGTAGTGAAAAGATGAATTATGTTACCAAGTAGTCTACGTGGCTCTGGTGGAAGTTTTCTTTCACCTAGAACATTGTAAAAATCAGTTAGTGTAGGTTTGTACATAAATAAGCTCCTTCTGGAGCATGTGTGTTTGCTTTCTTTTCAAGTAGATAGTGTACATATCAGCCTGCGGTCCTGAGCAGGATGTGTTTTGAGATCGACTACACAACCCAAAGGCTAAGGCATTGGATCTTCACATTATTGGTAGCTCACAAGGAGCATGGCATTCCCTGTGGAGCCAAATGTTATCACACATAGTTGTCAAAAGGTCGCAGGATGACCAAGTTCGTGGTCTACTAAAATATCATCCTTGAGCACAAAGTGAAGCATTCAGAGCAGTCCATTTTGGGCTTGAATCACCAACAAGCATCTTTGTTTTCCAATGATGGAGATCCCATAAGAAATTTGGATCAGTGACTTTCAAGAGGTCAGGATTTGAAAGTCGTACAAGGATTAACGAATAGGCAGAGGATCTAAAGTCTCGAAGTAAATCAAATCTATTGAAGGTTGAGGACACGTGTCGGTATATCTCACACTTTGGAAAATTTACTTCAGAGGATTATGCGAGCAAGTAGAAGAAAACTCTCGACGCTTGAACTCCTGAAGTAAATATCGATCGTCCAAATATAGAGGACACATGGAGGAAGATCTCTCACTTTGGGAATTCGACACTTCAGAGTATTGTAAGAGTTGTGCATTGAAAATTCTTGAAGAGACGAAGCCTAAACTCCCGATGTAAATCTCGGCCTTCCAATTCAAGAGGACATGTGTCACCAGATCTCTCACTTCAGGAATTCAACACTTCAGAGGATTGTAAGAGTTGTGCATTGAAAAGTCCCGAAGAGTCGAAGCCCGAAATACTGAAGTAAATCTTGGTCATCCAAATCAAGAGGAAATGCATGTTAAGAACCAAACTTCAATATAGCATAGAAAAACCTCAGGAAAATTACTCAACGCCTTGAAAAAGAGATAATTTCAAATAATAAGCCTCTTCGAGGGGGAAACCTCCTTTTACCCCACTTAAATGTTCAAGTACAAGATGATTCAAAATGAAAATGTCTCCTTGGTATATATAGGAGACTAGGAGGTA
>ML779091.1:180995-204274 GCA_009831015.1 Picea engelmannii | reverse complement strand
AATGGCCTAAAGCTGACATAATTAAAATAACATTACTAATCTAAATTACAACTAATGGCCTAAAGCCGACATAAATAAAATAGCATTACTAATCTAATATGCCCCAATTAAGGGGTAATGAGCCAATATTAGGGCTTAACAATGCATCACTAGATCTCTCACTTCAAGAATTCTACACTTCGAAGGATTGCATGAGAAAGAAGAAGAGAAGGCTAAATATCGAACTTCCAAAGTAAATATCAGTCGCCCAGATCAAGAGGCCATGCATCACCAGATCTCTAACTTCGAGAATTCGACACTTAGGAGGAGTGAAAGAGTTATACATTAGAGAGGCCCAAATCCTGAACTCTCGAAGTAATTATGATCTGTTGATATCTGCAACAGGAAGCAGGGTCCATCCAAGAGCAGTGCATGGAAGAAAAATCAAGGCTTTCCCAAATCACATATCATGACCAAATCGACGACCAAACTTCATTGGGAGGATGCAACTTGCTTGAGCATTAAAATTATTGAGATGTCTCGCAATCGAAACCGTGGTATAGTAAAAAAATCTACATGGCAGAAGGTGGTCAATTGCGGGCTCAAAAGCAGTCTGAATCCAAACCTCCTTTAAAGGCCCCACAATCATGTTCTTATATAGCATCTAATCCAATAGTAGCACGTGATGGCCCGCTAGGAATTAAGCCTCGTTGCGATCCCAATAAAAATAATTTAATGAAAAAGGAGTGGTGGTTGAAACCTCGAATCACTCCAGTAATAGAAGACATGGAAGGTCTGGCAGTGGAGACAGAACAATCAGCCCGAGGTACCCCAATGGATGATTTTTCTTGCAGGCCCATGCTGGGATGAGTTTGTGTCTGACAAGAGGATACACACATAGTCTAACATAAGAAGGCGTGGATGTAAGGCTTTGAATGGAATGGCCAGATCACACTTCGGGGAGTTTTGGACTGATCTGAGTATAAATCGATCAGTTCATTATTTTGGAAGAGGGGGTGTTCTTTCAGAGGTTGGAGAGATGAGTGAGTTTCAGGAGTAGGGATCTGTAATTTTTCATTTTGTATGCCTGAGGGATTGGATTGTAAATATATGTTATTGAATATTCCTTTGAATTATTTTTATCAGTCCTCTTATTTTACACTATATATATATTTGTTTTTCTTGTCTAAATGTAATCTCTCTAATTTATGGATCCCCGAGTCAATGGAGGTTTTTTTGCTTTCATGACAAAATTTCATGGTTTGTCATAATTTATCTATTTTTCTTATTATCTGAATGTAATCTCTCTAGTTTTTGGATTCCTGAGGTGATGGAGGTTCTCTTATTGCCATACCCATATTTCATGGTGCATCAGGTTTTCTCTATTTTTCTTATTGTCTAAATGTAATCTCTTTGATTTATGGAATCCTGAGGCAATGGAGGATCTATTGTTGTCTTTCCTATCTTTCATGGTTCAACAAATATTTTTTGTTTTCTTGTTTTCTAGATGTAGCATCTCTCTGATCTATGAATTCTTGAGGTGGTAGAGGATTTGTTGTCATCTTGCCCATTTTTCATGGTTCATCACTCATATTTTTTTTTCTTTGTCTCCTCATCACCACCTAAATCCTTTTGTCTGATAGGCAGCTTAAATTCCTTCCTTATTCACGATACTTATGAATCCATATCCCAATGGTCCTGTATTGTTCTGTGGTTACTTCTGTTATATTGTCTTCTCTCTATAGTTTCACTAATCCACCTTCTAAAACCATTTTAATCCTTTTAATTTTATTTTGATGGGTACTGGGCTTATCCTCTTGCAGTCAGAGGGTGAATCTCAGTTCTAACAGGTGTGTTACAACTTCCATCAATTTCAAACATCAGAGATGATTCCATACACTCAGATTTTGTACATGGAAATAAGCAGGTAGTACAATGAGATAAGAATCCAGCGCTGAAGATTTAGTAGATTACCAAGAGGGAAAATTTCACACTTCAAGCAGCTGGTGACCTTGTAGGGAATCCATTGAGTTTGAGTAGGACTTGATATCAGCATGAAGAGCCTTCTCATGTACTTTCGTCTTATGAATCTGTGATGTAGATGCATTGCTATATGGTTCAATCTATTGATCCACAAAACTACAATAAGGTTGTGGTAAATCCATTATGGAAAGAAACCATATAGAAGGAGTATGAATCACTCCTAAAGAATCAGACTTGGCATTTGATTCCACTTCTACTGGAAAGGAATATTTTTCGGGTGCATATGGGTCCATAGGATCAAGAGTTACAAGGCTAGAGAGGCTTCCAAAGGACTTCATCATATCCATAAATATTTCTACATCTTCATGAATACTTTTAGTGACCAGAAGTTTCAGAGTTTGTGAGATGGTCTTTGAGTGAAGAACACAATTTCCTAGCAACTTCCTTTTCTTATTTTGATACATTTTCATTTGAGGGGGGTTTTTGTTCCCATAGGGTTTCCCTATTTCCTCATTTTTTTTCAATGATCATTAGTTTCATTCTACATGAGAACATAATATTTCCTAGTCTTCAGGACTCATTTTTTACTAGATAGTGATATTCAGAGGGGCATTGGAGAAATTCTTATTTTCGGCACACTAGTTCAGTGGGAGTTAGCTAACTAGTTCTATTTTAGACTTTTTGTTTTATATCATCACTATTATGTTATTATCCATGCATGCATTTTTCTATTATGGAATTTATGTCCTATATATGAGTGTATTCCACTCATTAATTATATCATATTTATCATCATATATGTATCAATCATCAACTCATTGGACTAGTGTGAATATATTTTCTCATTCTTCGATATTGATTCTCTCTTCCTTTCTTGATAAGCTTTGTTTCTACTATTTTTATCTAGATAGTTTTTGCAGGTTTCGATGAAACATTGACATGGTATCATAGATGTGTTTCTTGGAGTGAGCGATTCAAGCCAAAGAATAAGGAAAATCGAAGTTTCAGTGAGGAAAATCCACGGTCTTACCTTTTTTTAGATATTTCTCCCAAAATATTAATTTTTTGAGGAAACGACTCACGTGAGAAGTAAATATACCCATTCTTCAAGTGGGTTTAAACCGTTTGGAAAAATTCCTCACCATTTTCTCAAAAAGTAAGCTGGAAGCTCGCCTCCTGAAAGTGATACAAATCTCTACTCATACCTTTCTGCAATGGTTTCTCCCAAAATATTAACTTTTTTAGGAAACATCTCGCAAGAGAAGTAAATCGACCCATTTTGCAAGTGTTCTTTCAACCGTTTGGTGACATACCTCTCTGTTTTCTTAGAAAGTAAGTCGAAATATTATCTTCTGAAACTTATACAAATTTTCACTTAAAGTTCCCTTTCTGCAGTGATTTCTCAGTTTTTCACTTGCATATTGCATATGAAACCTATTCTACAGTCAAACTTGGTGGTAATCCTCACACCATACAATTGTTTTTATGGGAATCCCAAGGCAGAATTCCAACTCAAGAGGAAAGGACTGTACAACTTGATGATCAGGATAGAAACAAAACCTACATCAACAATTGAGAAGATGATATGGACGAACCTAAGGGATGGAGCCACAAGAATTCTTCTTGAATTTATTTCAACTGATATATGGTTTCATGTTGCTGCATGCAAGACTCCAAACAAGACCTAGACCAACTTGGAAAGTCTGTTTGGAAAGAAGGATTAGATGAGAGGTCATATGCTTGAGGTAGAGTTGAATACAATGGATCCTAAAAGTTTTGATAATATATACAATTTCTTTACTAAGTTTAAATATTTCATATTGAGCTTAGTATGTTGTGGTATAGATAATTTTGAACAAGTATACCAACTTATTCTATGAATCTTGGCCAATCTAGGACCAAAATATGTTGTCTATGTTCCCACTTTCCATTCAGGAAGGTATCTCATGGGAACAAATTGGAAGATTCCTACCATGGATCAATTTGTTTATTCTCTCACACATGATAAGAAAAAACTCATTCATATGGGCCTAGTCAAGGATACTAAAACACATTCACTCACCATGCATGATGGAAAAAGACCATCCAAACAGAAAGGAAAGGGTAAATCACAACACTAAGAGCCAAAGAAGGAGGGATATTCCAAACCCTTCTAGGATTCTTCAGATTCAGGTTTCAATGACTCGTCAGGTTCAGGTTCCAAATATAAGAAGAAGAAGAATGGAAATAAGTGAAATTACTACAATAAACTAAATCATGATGAATCCACATGAATGAAGAAACAAATTGATCTTATGGCTCAAGTACTTCAATAGAACAACCTTGGAAAATTCATTCCACAAGGATCCAAGAAGAAGAAGGAAGAAGATATTACCTCAAAGAAAGGTAATCATCATGCTCTTGTTGCAATTAATTCCTCATCTAATTCACAAATTAAAGATCATGGCACATCACATCATATGGCAGAAAAAGAGAAAAACAATACTTCTTTGAGCTCATGCTCAGGACCCCCTGTTCTCATGGGGGATGATAATCTAGTAGCATTAGTAGAAGAGGGAAGAGTGGAACTCCATAAGGCAATTTTGATAATGTTTTACATGTTCCAAATCTTTCTATGAATATTCTCTCATTTTATTAGATCACTTAGAAAGGTAAAAAGGTTGGATTTACATCAGATTCAATTTATGTACTTGACATGCATGACAATTTCATCATTGCAATTGATAATGTGGATCAAAATTCATTGTTGTATAAATTCACTAAGTTTTCTGATGGTGACTCATGTTTTCTACTTACACATATGGAGAGTACTTTTCATGCACCTTTAGTGCAACATGTACATACTCTTGTGCTTCCATCAGTCTCATACATCAGAGATGATTCCATACACTGCGATTCTGTACATGGTAATAAAAAGGTAGTACGACCAAATAAGAAGCCAACATCGAAGCTTCAACAAATTTCAAGGAGGGCATAGTTCACACTTCAAGCAATAGGTGTCCTTGTAGGAAATCCATTAGATCCAAGTAATACTTGATCTCAGCATAAGGATCCTTCTCATGTAATTTCAACTTCTGAACCTATGATGCCAATGCATTGCTACAATCGTTCAAGATACGGATCCGTAGACCTACAATAAGGTTGTGGGGAATCCATTATGGAAAGAATCCATGAAGAAGGAGTATGACTCACTCCTAAAGAATCAGACTTGACCTCTGGTTCCACTTCCACCAGAAAGGAATATTTTCAAGTGCATATGGGTCCATAAGATCAAGAGGTAAAATGATAGATAGGTTGCCAAAGGACTTCATTAGATCTGTAAATATTTCTACATCTTCATGAATACTTTCAATGAGTAGAAGTTTCGTACTTTGCGGGATCATCTTGGAGTGAATAACACAATTGCTTAACAACTTCCTTTTCTTCTTTTGATGCATTGTCTTTTGAGGGGGGGGGTTGTTCCCATGGGGTTTTCCCTATTTTCGTATTTTTATTCATTGTTCATTAGCTTCATTTTAAATGAGTACCTAATATTTCCTAGTAGTCGGGATTCCTTTTTTACTCCATAGTGATGTTCAGGGGGGTGTTGGAGAAATTCCTATTTTCGACACACTAATTCAATGGGAGTTAATTGACAAGTTCTAATTTAAGTTTTTCATTTTAGATCATCACTATTATGATATCATGCATACATGAATTCTTCTATTATGGAATGTTATTTCCTATATATGAGTGTATTCCACTCATTCATTGTATCATATTGATCATCATCTATGTATCAATCATCAATGCATTGGAGTAGTGTGAATATATTTTCTTATTCTTCCATATTGAATCTCTCTTACTTTCTTGATAAGATTTGTTTTAAATTGTTTTAGCTAGATCTCTTGTGCAGGTTGCGATAAAAAATTGACATAGTATCATATCTAGTCCACTTGAAGCAAGCCAGAAAAGCCAAAGAATAAGGAAAATTGTAGTTTCGATGAGGAAAATTCATGGTCTTACCTTTCCATAGATATTTCTCCCAAAATATTAATGTTTTGACGAAACAACTAAGTGAAAACTAAATCGGCCCATTCTTCATGTGGAGTTTCTACCATTTCAAGAAATTCCTCATCGTGTCCTGAAACTAATATGAATCCGTGGTCGTACATTTTTGCAATGATTTCTCCCAAACTATTAAGTTTTTGAGGAACGAATTATTAGAAGAAGAAAATCGACCCATTATGCAAGTGGGTTTACAACCATTTCGTGACATACCCCATTGTTTGCTGAGAAAGTAAGTCATAAGATCGTCTCCTAAAGCTAATATGAATTATCACTTAAAGTGCCCTTTCTGCAGTGTTTTTTGAGTTTTTCACTTGCAGATTGAGAGTAAAAATTTAGGGGTTCTCAAACATAGTGGGAGATATGGATATGAAAACTATTCTATATTCAAACTTGGTGGTAATACTCACACCATACAATTATTTTGATTGGAATCAAAAGGAAAAATTCTGACTCAGAAGGAAAGGACTGCACAACTTGATGATGGGGACATAAACAAAACCTACATCAGCAATTGAGAATATGATATGGGCGAACCGAAAGGATGAAGCCACAAGAATTATTCTTGAAATGATCTCAAATGATCTATGGTTTCATGGTTCTTCATGCAAGATTCCAAATGATATCTAGACCACCTTGGAAAATCTGTGTGGAAAGCAAGATCATATGAGAGGTCATATGCTTGAGGTAGAGTTGAATACTTTGGATCCCAAAAGTTTTGGTAATATACATGATTTCTTTACCAATTTTAAATCTTTGATATTGAGCTTAATATCTTGTGGTATTGATAATTCTAAAAAGGTGGACCAACTTATTCTAACAATCTTGACAAAGCTAGGACCAGGATATGTTGTCTATGTTTCCACTTTCCATTCAGGCAGGTATCTCATGGGAACAAATTGGAAGATTCCTACCATGGCTCAATTCGTTCATTCTCACACACATGATTAGGAAAAAATCATTTATATGGGCCTAATCAAGGATCCTAAAGAACATGCACTCACCATGCATGATGAAAAAGGATCATCTAGACATAAAGAAAAAGGGAAATCAGAACATCCAGAGCCAAAGAAGGAGGGATATTCCAAACCCTTCAAGGATTCTTCAGGTTCAAGTTCCAAAGACTCTTCAGGTTCAGGTTCCAAAGATAAGAAGCATAAGGAGGGAAAGAAGTGCACTTACTATAATAAACCAAATCATGATGAATCCACATGCATGAAGAAACATATTGATATTATGGCTCAAATACTTTAGAAGAACAACCTTGGAAACTTCATTGCAAAATGATCCAAGAAGAAGAATGAATAAGATATTGTGTATAAGAAAGGTAATCATTGTTCTCTTGTTTCAATTAATTCCTTATATAATTCATGGATTATATATTCTAGTGCATGACATGATATGGCAACAAAAGAGGAATTTTTCACTTTTTTTATCTCATGCTCAAAAACCCGTATTCTCATGGGGGATGATAATCCAGTAGCAGTAGTAGGAGACAGAAGAGTGGAACTTCATAATGACAGTTTGGAAATTTTTTTACATGTTCCAAATATTTATATGAATCTTCTCTCATCTTATCAGATCACTTAGAAAGGTAAAAAGGTTGAATTTACATCAGATTCAATTTATGTAATTAACATGCATGACAATTCCATCATTGCAATTGGCGACGTGGATCATAATTCAAGGCTATATAAATTCACTAAGTTTTCCGACGGTGACTCCTCTTTTCTAATTAAACATAAGGAGAGTATTTTCCATGCACATTTAGTGCAACATGCATATACTCTTGTGCTTCCATCAATTTCAAACATAACAGATGATGCCATACACTCAGATTTTGTACATGGGAATAAGCAGGTAGTTCAGCCAGATAAGAAGCTAACGTCGAAGCTTCAACAGATTCCCAAGAGGGCATAGGTCACACTTCAGGAAGCATTTGTGCTTGTCAATAATCCATTGGATTAAGGTAGGACATGATCTCAGCGTGAGGATCCTTCTAATGTACTTCAGATTCTGAACCTGGGATTGGTGATGTGGATCACAATTCAAGGTTTTACAAATTCACTAAGTTTTATGATGATGACTCCTCTTTTCTACTTACACATGAGGAGAGTAGTTTGCATGGACATTTAGTGAAACATGAAGATACTCTTGTTCTTCCATCAGTTTTAGACATCGGAGATGATTCCATGCACTCAAATTTTGTACATGGAAATAAGGAGGTAGTACATCCAGATAAGAAGCCAACACCAAAGTTTCAGTAGGCAGCCAGGAGGGCATAGTTAACACTTCATGAAGTAGGTGTCCTTTCAGGGAATCCATTGGATTCGAGTAGGACTCGATCTTAGCATGATGATCCTTCTCATGTACTTTCATCTTCTGAACATGCTATGCCAATGCATTGCTATATGGTTCAATCTACTGATCCACATACCTACAATAATATTTTGGGGAATCCATTATGCAAAGAAACCATGCATAAGGAGTATGACTCACAATTAAAGAATCAAACTTGGCATCTAGTTCCACTTCCAACATAAAGGAATATTTTTAGGTGTGGATTGGTCCACAGGATCAAGAGGTACATGGCTAGACAGGTTGCCAAAGGACTTCATCAGATCCATAAATATTTCTACATCTGCATGAAGACTTTCAGTGAGTAGAAGTTTTAGACTTTTCATGATCTTCTTGGAGTGAAGAACAAAGTTTCCTAGAAATTTCCTTTTCTTATTTTGATGCATTGTCTTTTGAGGGGGGGGGGGTTTGTTCCCACAGTGTTTTCCCTATTTCCTCATTTTGGTTAAGTGTTCATTAGTTTCATTATACATGAGTACCTAATATTTCGTAGTAGCCAAGACTCTTTTTTTACTCCATAGTGATGTTTAGAGGGGTGTTGGAGAAATTCATATTTTTGGCACACTAGTTCAGTGGGAGTTAACTGACTAGTTCTATTTTAGAATTTATATTTTAGATCATAATTATTATGCTATTATGCATGCATGTATTCTGCTATTATGCATGCATGTATTCTACTATTATGGAATTTTATATCATATATATGAGTGTATTCCACTAATTTATTGTATCATATTGATCATCATCTATGTATCAATCATCAACTCATTGGAGTAGTGTGAATATATTTTCTCATTATTCCATATTGAGTCTCTCTTCCTTTCTTGATAATATTTGTTTTTACTTGTTTTAGATAGATCTATTAAGAAGGTTTCTATGAAAAATTGACATGGTATCATAGCTATGCTACTTGGAGCATTCTAGACAAGCCAAAGAATAAGGAAAATTGGAGTTTCGGCGAGAAAAATTCATGGTATTATATTTCGGTAGCGATTTCTCCCAAAATATTAAATTTTTGAGGAAAAAAATACCATGAGAAATAAATTGACCCATTATACAAGTGGGTCTTCATGTTTGGTGAAATTCCTCACCGTTTTCCCAGAATGTAATATGAAACATCTCCTCCTAAAAATGATACAAATCCGTGGTCGTATATTTATGCAATGCTTTCTCCTAAAATGTTAACATTTTGAGGAAAAGAATTGCTATAGAAATAACTCGACCAATTTTGCAAGTGGTTTTTAAACCGTTTGGCGATATACCTCATTGTTTGGTCAGAAAGTAAGTCGGAATATTGTCTCCTAAAACTGATACAAATTTTCACTTAAAGTGTCCTTTCGGGAGTGATTTATCATTTTTTCACTTGCATGTTGAGAGTAAACTTTAAGGAGTTCTCATACATAGTGGTAGATATGGATACAACACCTATTATACATTCAAAATTGGTGGTAAGCGTCACACCATAAAATTATTTTGATTGGAATCCTAAGGCAGAATTCCAACTTAGAAGGAAAGAACTTCACAACTTGATGATGGGAAAGAAAACATAACCTATATCAACAATTGAGAAGATGATATGGGAAAACCAAAAGAATGAAGCCACCTGAATTCTTATTGAATTGATTTCAACTGATCTATGGTTTCATGTTGTCTCATGCAAGACTCCAAATGAGATTTGTACCACCTTGGAAAGTCTGTTTGGAAAGAAAGATTGGATGTGAGGTCATATGTTTGAGGTAGAGTTGAATACTTCGAATCCTAAAATTTTTGATAATATACATGATTATTTTAGTAAGTTTAAATATTTGATATTGAGCTTATTATCTTGTGTTATTGATAACTCTAAACAAGTGGACGAACTTATTCTAACAATCTTGGCCAAGTTAGGACCAAAATATGCAGTTTATGTTTCCACTTTCTAGTTAGGCATGTATCTCATGGGAACAAATTAGAATATTCCTACCGTGGATCAATTTATTGATTCTCTCACACATGAATAGAAAAAACGCATTTAGATGGTACTAATCAAGGATCCTAAAGCACATGCACTCACCATGCATGATGGAAAATCATCATCCAAAACGAATGGAAAGGGGAAATAAAAACATCCAGAGCCAAAGAAGGAGGGATATTCCAAACCCTTCAAGGATTCTTTAGGTTCAAGTTCCAAAGACTCTTTAGGTTCAAGTTCCAAAGTGTAACACCTCACCGTGGGATGATACTAAATAATATATGATAGTTTAAAACACAACACATGCATTAAGTGTAAACAATTTTTTCTGCTTTCATGGATGGAATAACCTACAACATATTCATAACCATTTTTCATTTTTTCCAATGCTTAGTATTCCAAATTTGAATCCAAATATACGAATCTAAACAAGAGGATGAGATAAATAAGAAGTTAACTTTACGATTAAATTATTTAAATAAAAACATAACAAAATATACCAAGTAAAATACCTCCTCCCTAGTATGTCGAAGATGAACATTTGCAATGTATCCCTGCCACTAGTATGAATATGCCTCCAAGCATTTCCCCTTTCCACTTTCCCATAGGGAAACAATAGAATCCTTCCAGCCAACTAGAATCCTAGCCGACTTCCTAGCTCCAAGAAACCTTTCAGTTTCTTGGCCCTCTGTGCCCGTGACTCCAAGAAAAACAGAGCACACATTCTTTAAGAAAACCATCATAAGAAATATATATTCCAAATATTTCACAACCTCTCATCATGCTCAAACCTCCCAATCCCCCCTTCCTCACCACTTCTCCTCCCTATTTATCAAGTTTCCATACACCATTCCCCAAGTCTCCTCAACCACCCTCATTATTATCCATCAACCTCCCTTATGTAGATTTTTGGGAAAAGATTAAAATAAAACTAAAATATAAATGACTTGCAATAAACAACAATAAATAAAATGAAAAGACTTTCTAGCTAATAAATGTAATTTGACAATTTCCCCCAAAATGTACATAACACACCACCATGCTCATTTAATTCATCATACCCACCATCTATCAAATTCAATAAGGTATTTAATGTTTCTACATATTTTGTATGAAATATAATTTACATATTCAATAAACATTCAATTAAATAGTTAATAATTTACTTTAATAATTACTACATTAATTAATTGGACTAGTGTACATAGGTAGGGTATGTGTGCATAGCTAGCAGACACATATCTCATGTATGTACTAACGATAAACAACTATTTCCTATAGTGCATAGTTCCTATATGATCACCATGACATGTAGGACAACAGATCAAGTAATGCATCATTTAATAATCTTAATGATCAAAATTACACCAATTCATCAATAACTCATTATCACACTTAAAATATCAATAGGAAATCAAAGATGTTTTTAAACATGGTAGGAACCAAGTGAGTAAACAATAGTGTCATCTCTAATCCCCAATCAATATTCTCAACTAACATTGAAGCATCCTTCCTTCCTAACCTACTTCCATCTTCCATCCTATCCTTTCCTCTCTTGGACTGAGATGGAGCATCAACTATATTGACCTAACTCCATATAGAACCTATAAGCATAAGTGTCATACATCTCGACCAAGATTCCCCAATAGGAAAAAACTAGTCATCATCACACGTCTAGGGGAGCATGACTTCACACAACCCTCCCACAACTCCAGGTTTTAGAGGATAAACGGTGGGAAATACCTCCACCCCTCCTCATAGAACTAAGGTCAACACCCTACATTAAGCCATATTGTGAAACTATTGTTCTTAGAGTCACGTCATCAAACATCCACTCTGGGCAAGCTGTGCATCCTGTCAAAACCACACTTACCATAGATCATAGTAATATTTTGAATCATAAATTAGATAGTAAGTACAAATTATAGAATACTGTATCTTCTCGATGTCTACGAAATCCAAGTTACCTCAATACTATAGTCATTTGGCTATTGCATAGCTCATCAACATGTATTTTAGTTCACCAATAACTCATATTGATGCAAATACATCACAAATTTATATAATAATCCATATTTTTATTGACGCTCAATTAATAAATGTATGCCTATTTACATCATGCATTGCATCTATTATACATTCAAAACATAACTTGAATTGGTATACATGTACCGAGCTTACCCATTTTAATTTTCATGTTTAAACAATCAAATAACTATATTTGTCATCAACATATATCATGTAACACACAAATAGGTTTTGATGTACACATATCAATGTCTAACACAGTATAACTAACTCCAAACAAATGCTAAACTTTGAATTATTAAGATTAGTAAACAACAATGTTCTAACTACCTAAGGTCAAAATATGGGGTGTTACACAAAGAGAAGAATAAGAAGAAGGGAAAGCAATGCACTTACTGTAATAAACCGAATAATGATGAATCCACATGCATGAAGAAAAATATCAATCTTATGGCTCAGGTACTTCAACAAAATAACCTTGGAAACTTCATTCCAGAAGGAGCCAAGAAGAAGAAGGAAGAATACCTTGCATCTAAGAAAGGTAATCATCGCTCTGTTGTTGCAATTAATTCCTTATCTAATTCATGGATTATAGATTATGGTGCATCACATCATATGGCAACAAAAGAGGAAGTTTTCACTTCTTTGAGATCATGCTCAGGACCCCCTACTCTCATAGGGGATGATACTCAAGTAGCAGTATCATGAAAGGGAAGAGTGGAACTCCATAATGAAATTTTTGAGAATGTTTACATATTCCAAATCTTTCTATGAATCTACTCTCAGTTTATCAGATCACTCAGAAAGGTAAGAAGGTTGAATTTGCATCGTATTTAGTTTGTGTACTTGACAAGCATGACAATTCCATCATTGCAATTGGTGATGTGGATCATAATTCAAGGTTGTATAAATTCACTAAGTTTTCTAACGATGAATCTTCTTTTTTAATTACACATAAGGAGATTATTTTGCATGCACCTTTAGTGCAACATACATATAGTCTTGTGCTTCCATCAGTTTCATACATCAGAGATGATTCCATACACTTAGATTTTTTACATGGAAATAAGCAGGTAGTATAGTCTGATAAGAATCTAGTGTCGAAGCTTCAGCATATGCCAAAGAGGGCATAGTTCACACTTCAAGAAGTAGGTTTCCTTGTGGGGAATCCATTGGATTTGAGTAGAAATCAATCTCACTAGGAACAACCTTCTCATGTACTTTCAACTTATGAATCTGCGATGCTAATGCATTGTTATATAGTTCAATATATTGATCCACAGACCTAGAATAAGGTTGTGGGAAATACATTATGGAAACAAGCCATGCAGAAAGAGTATGACTCACTTCTAAAGAATCAGACTTGGCATATGGTTCCACTTCCACCAAAAATGAATATTTCCAAGTGCAGATGGGTCCACAGGATCAAGATTTACAAGGATAGATAGGTTTCCAAAGGACTTCATTAGATCCATAAATATTTCTACATATTCGTGAATAATTTCAGTGAGTAGAAGTTTTAGAATTTGCGTGATCGTCTTCGAGTGAAGAACACAGTTGCCTATCAACTTCCTTTTCTTCTTTTGATGCATTGACTTTTGAGGCAGGGTTTTGTTCCCACATGTTTTCCCTATTTCCTTATTTTTATTTACTGTTCATTATTTGAATTTTACATGAGTACCTAATATGTCCTAGTAGATGACACTCATTTTTTACTACATAGTGATGTTCAGAGGGGGTGTTGGAGAAATTCCTATTTTCGACACACTAGTTCAGTGGGAGTTAACTGACTAGTTATATTTTAGAATTTCTATTTTAGATCATAACTGTTATGTTATTATGCATGCATGCATTATGATATTATGGAATGTTATTTTCTATATATGAGTGTATTCTAGTCATTCATTATATCATATTGATCATCATCTATGTATCAATCATCAACTCATTGGAGTAGTGTGAATATATTTTCTCATTCTTCCATATTAAATCTCTCTTACCTCTTGATAAGATTTTTTTTTACTTGTTTTAGCGATATCTCTTCTTTAGGTTTCGATGAAACATTGACAAGGTATCATAGCTACACTACTTAGAGCAAGCCAGACAAGACAAAGAATAAGGAAAATCAGAGTTTTAGCGAGAAAAATTCGTGGTCTTACCTTTCAAAGGAGATTTATACCAAAATATTAACTTTTTAAGGAAACAACATTGGTTAAAAGTAAATCGACCCATTATGCAGGTGGGTTTTGAACCGTTTGGTGCAATTCCTCATCGTTTGGTCAGAATGTAAGCTGGAAGATTGCATCTTGAAACTGATATGAATCCATGGTTGTACCTTTTTGCAATGATTTCTCTCAAAATATTAACTTTTTGAGGAAATTTATAGCATTGGAAGTAAATCGACCCATTCTACAAGTGGGTTTTCAACCGTTTGGTGATATACCTGACCATTTGCTGAGAAATAAAGTCGGAATATTGTCTATTGAAACTGATACGAATTTTCACCTAAAGTGCCCTTTCTATAGTGATTTCTTAGTTTTTCATTTGCAGATTGAGAGTAAAGTTTTAGGGGTTCTCAGACATAGTTGGAGAGATGGATACAACACCTATTCTATAGTAAAACTTGGTGTCAATCCTCACTCCATACAATTATTTTGATTGGAATCCCAATGAAAAATTCCAACTCAGAAGGAAAGGACTATACAAATTGGTGATGGGAACATAAACATAACCTACATCGGCAATTGAGAAGATGAGATGGGAAAACCAAAAGGATGAAGCTACAAGACATATTCTTGAATTGATTTCAATTGATCTATGGTTTGGAAAGAAGGATCAAATCCAAAGTAATCAACTAATCTATGGTTTGGAAAAAAGGATCTAATCCAAAGTAATCAACTGATCTATGGTTTGGAAAGAAGGATCAGATGAGAGGCCATATGGTTGAGGTAGAGTTTAATACTTTGTATCCTAAAAGTTTTGATAATATACAATGTTTCTTTACTAAGTTTAAAGCTTTGATATTGAGCTTAGTATCTTGTGGTATTGATAAGTATAAACAAGTGGACCAACTTATTCTAACAATATTGGCCAAGCTAGGACCTAAATATGTTGTCTATGTTTCCACTTTCCATTCAGATAGGTATCTCATGGGAATAAATTGGAAGATTCCTACCATGTATCAATTCATGGGTTCTCTCACATATGAGTAGGAAAAACACATTCAGATGAGCCTAATCAAGGATCCTAAATCACATGCACTTACCATGCATGATGGAAAAGGATCATCCAAATAGAAAGGAAAGTGGAAATCACAACATTCAAAGCCAAAGAAGGAGGGATATTCCAAACCCTTAAGGATTATTTAGGTTCAAGTTCCAAATAATCTTCAGGTTCATGTTCCAAAGAGAAGAACGTGAATAAGGAAAATAAGTGCACTTACTGCAATAAACCGAATCATGATGACTCCACATGCATGAAGAAACAGATCAATATTATGTCTCAATTACTTCAACAGAACAACCTTGGAATCTTCATTCTAGAAGGAGCCAAGAAGAAGACGGAAGAATATATTGCATCAAAGAAAGGTAATCATCATGCTCTTGTTGCAATTAATTCCTCATATAATTCATGGATTATAGATTCTAGCGCATCACATCATATGGTAGAAAAAGAATAAGTTTTTACTTCTTTGATCTCATGCTCAGGACCCCCTATTCTTATGGGGGATAATACTCTAGTAGCAGTAGCAGGAGAGAAAAGATTGGAAAATAGAAAAGACAAAGATGCTATCAGGCAGGACTGAGCCCTGATCCTCAAGAATGCAAAACCACCAAAGAATAACATCAACAAAAATGAGTATGAGGCCATCAAGAACCTCAGAAACAATAAAAACATTGTGATTCTGAAAGCTGATAAGGGTGGAGCCACAATAGTCATGAATAGAATGGATTACAACACCAAAATGAAAGAACATCTCACCACAACTGGTAGATATAAAAAGTTAGAAAACAACCCGATATCCAAGGTCATCAAAGAAGTCAAAAGAGCCATAAAATATTCCAACCTAGATGAAACAATGAAGAAACAATTAACTCCAAACTACCTAATCACCCCTAGAATATATGGACTCCCTAAGATCCACAAGGAAGGAGTTCCTATGATACCAATTGTCAACACAATTAGTTCCCCAACCTATGAACTAGCTAAGTATGTAGCAAGGATCCTAGGACCTTTAGTTGGCAAGACAAACTCATACATCAAGGATTCAAGAGACTTCGTAGAACTTATAAAAGAAGAGAAAATTGAATCAAAGGATATGCTCATCAACTTTGATGTGGTTTCACTTTTTACCAAGATCCCGTTAAATGAGGCCATTCAAGTTATAAATGAGGTTGCAGACCCTCAAACAACCAAACTAGCAGAACTTTGTCTTAAATCAACCTTCTTCAGTTTCCAAGGAGAGTTCTTTGAACAAACAAGTGGAGTAGCCATGGGAACCCCCTTATCCCCAATCATAGCAAACCTCTACATGGATAAGTTCGAGAAAATTGACCTTGAAACATACCCCCTTAAACCATCTAGATGGAAAAGGTATGTTGATGACACCAATGTCAAGTGGCTTCATGGCAAAGAAGAACTGGACAAATTCTTTGAGCACCTCAATGGCATTTCTAAGAACATAAAATTCACCATGGAACTAGAAGAAAACAATAGCATACCCTTCCTAGACATGCTTATGATTAGAAAACAAGATGGTACATTGGGACACAAGGTCTTCAGGAAGAAAACCCACATAGAAAACTACCTTCATGTGGATTCCCACCACCATCCCTCTCAAAAAATGGGGGTTCTCAACACCATGGCCACAAGGGCAGCAAGAATTTCCGACAAGGAACATCTAGAGGAGGAAATAAACCACTTAACCAGGGTCTTTAAGAACATTGGATATAGAGAAAAAGACATCAAAAAGGCAATGAATAAGAAGGATAGAATGAATTAGGTCCAGAATGATCAAACCTCCAACCAAATCCTTTCTTCCCTACATTCGAGGTGTCACAGACAAGATTGCTAAGATCTTAAAAAGAAAAGAAATTGTAACCTCCTTCAAACCCCTAATCACTATCAGACAAAGAATGAAATCTGTGAAGGACCCCATAGACCAACATCAAGGAAAAGGCATCTACAAGGTCTCTTGCTCATGCGGAAAGTGTTACATTGGGGAAACCGGATGATCATTTCAGGTAAGGATCAAGGAGCATGAAGCAGACATTAGAAATGAACACACTCGCACTTCGGCCTTAGCAGAACACTCATTTAAAACCAAACATCATGTCTGCCTTGAGGATACTAAGATTTTAGCAAAAGAGGACCATTACTACAAGAGACGCCTAAGAGAATCCCTAGAAATAATCAAACACGCTAACAATATGAACAGAGATGGCGGCCTAGAAGTAAGCAACTTTTGGCACCCATTAATCAACCAACTTAGAGACCCTCTCAAATCAAATTAGGTTTGACACCTTCCTCATCCTTTTCCTTACTTGTTTATGTTCTACCTTTGAAGTCGGTAACTAGATGTAAAAGTCCAACTAACCCTATACTACCTACCACATTATTCTTATTAAAAAACATAGTACTATATTTATCACTAATTAAACCATATATATACCCTAATACTTTGACACTCTATATATTAATATTCATTACATCCTAAACACTTAAAAACTTGAATCATAAATCAACCCCTAGAATATCTAATAGAATTATACATTCAGTTATAAATATTAACAATTAATATAATAAGATAAAATTCAATCCAAAGCTAACCCCAGATTTATTTTTACTTACCAATTTTTTTTTTTTTTAAACAAACCATTAGAAACCCTAGACCTATATACATTTTCAGACATATCAACATTCATAAATCACTTATGTTATATTAATTATTATTACCAATTATCTTTAGATTATTAGGTTATAAATAAAAACACTACAAAACAAATACTACAAAACCCTAGAACTTTATACCTATTTAGAGATAATCACTCATGATATATTAATAATTATCACTAATCATGATTGACTACCAATTTTAAAAACTTTTTAAACAAAACATTAGAAACCCTAGACCTATATACATTGTCAGACATATCAAACATTTAGAAATCACTTATGTTATATTAATTATTATTACTAATTATCATTTGATTATTAGGTTATAAACAAAAACACTACAAAACAAATACTACAAAACCCTAGAACTTTATACCTATTTAGAGATATCAACATCTATAAAATCACTCACGATATATTAATAATTATCAGTAATCATCTTAATTTATTAATTCCTTAAGCTCTATTAAAAATTAAAATGTAAAACAAAATACTATTAATTAATATAATATAATTAAACTCCTTCTAACCCTAAAAACTTTAAATCATTAAAAAACCTTAATTATTTATATTATTCACTATTCAAAGTTACGTTTAAACTTATTAATAATTAATTTGTTTTTAATTAGCTCCGAATTAGGGTTACATTTATTCGACCTGGTTATCTTATTTACTGTCCTGCATATACACTATTAATGAATAAGATCAGCTAGCTCTCTAATTGACGATTAGTCCTGATGATGAATCCCGATCCAGATTCGAAACGTCGATGACAAAATGACACCAATTGTGGATTCTCCGGCAAATGATTTTGAAATGTTTTACTTGTTCGAAATATTTCTATGAATCTTATCTTAGTTTATCATATTAGTCAAAAAGGTAAAAAGGTTGAATTTACATCAGATTCAATTTATGTACTTGACATGCATGAAATTTCCATCATTGCAATTGGTGATGTCAAACATAATTCAAGGTGGTATAAATTCACCAAGTTTTCTTATTGTGACACTTGTTTTCTACTTACATATAAGGATACTAATTTGCATGCACCTTTAGTGCAACCTACTGATACTCTTGTGCCTCCATTAGTTTCAGACATCAAAGATGATTCATTACACTTAGATATTTTACATGGAAATAAGAAGGTAGTACAACCAGATAAGAATTCAGTGCCAAAGCTTTAGTTTATTCCCAAGAGGGAACATTTTACACTTCATACAGTAGGTTTCCTTGCAGGGAATCCATTGGATTCGAGTAAGACTTGATCTCAGCATGAGGAGCCTTCTTATGTAATTTCATCTTTTGAACCTACGATGCTAATGCATTTCTATATGGTTCAATCTAGTGATCCGTAAACCTACAGTAAGTTTGTAGTAATCCATTATGGAAAGCAGCCATGAAGAAGGTGTATGAATCATTCCTAAAGAATCAAACTTGGAATCCCATTCCACTTCCACCAGAAAGGAATATTTG
The DNA here is from genome assembly GCA_009831015.1 of Picea engelmannii. Taxonomy (NCBI): domain Eukaryota; kingdom Viridiplantae; phylum Streptophyta; class Pinopsida; order Pinales; family Pinaceae; genus Picea; species Picea engelmannii. Next base: position 184,560 of record ML779091.1, on the reverse strand, counting down.
TAGGTGTAGATGGATCCATAGGATCAATAGGTACAAAGATAGACAGGTTTCCAAAGGAATTCATCAAATCCATAAATATTTCTACATCTTCATGAAGACTTTCAGGATCATATGACCTCTCATCTGATACTTCTTTCCAAACCATATATCGATTGAATACTATTGATCAGTTGAATACTTTGGATCCTAAACGTTTTGGTAATATACAAGATCTCTTTACTAAGTTTAAATCTTTGATATTGAGCTTAGTATATTGTGGTATTGATAAGTATAAACAAGTGGACCAACTTATTCTAATAATATTGGCAAATCTAGGACCATAATATGTTGTCTATATTTCCACTTTCCATTCAGATAGGTATCTCATGGAAACAAATTGGAACATTCCTACCATGGATCAATCTGTTGATTTGCTCACACATGAGTAGGAAAAACTCATTCATATGGGCCTAATAAAGGATCCTAAATCATGTGCACTCACCATGCATGATGGAAAAGGATCATCCAAAAAAAAAGGAAAGGGGAACTCACAACATTCAAAGCCAAATAAGGAGGGATATTCCAAACCCTTAAAGGATTCTTTAGGTTCAGATTCCAAAGACACTTTAGGTTCAGGTTCCAAAGAGAAGAAGAAGAAAGGAAATCAATTCACTTACTGCAGTAAACTGAACCATGATGAATCCACATGAATGAAGAAATATATCGATCGTATGGCTCAGGTACTTCAGTAGAAAAACCTTGTAAACTTCATTCTAGAAGGATCTAAGAAGAAGAAAGATTGATCTGAAATCGGATTCAAAAGGCTGTCAGGGCATGAAAAATGCTCAAAAATGAAAGTGCTCGGAATCTGATGAAACCAACACCATTGCGTTCGGCTCGTCTTCCTGATTCTGGTGGTATAAATTTTATGTCAAACGGAGTCCGTATGGAGAAGATATCGCATTCTGTCCAAAAAGTCAAACAGCCAAAAAAAAAGATGTTGACTGGGTAGTCCGTACAGTGACATGTGTCATGTCTGTACAGTGACACGTGTCATGTCCGTACGATTGCACATGGCGTGGCCTACAAGTGACACGTGGCAGCACAAGAGCGTGACACGTGTCAGGAAGATTTGGCACTTTTGGCACACGGTTGAGCCAATCCGAAGGTGACACGTGTCACCACTGGAAGGGTGACACGTGGCATGGATGACGTCAGCAGATGAAATGGCTCGAGTGACGTGGCAGCTGACGAAGTGTACGAAAAATATGATGTCAGTGGATGACGTGGCTGTACGGTTCAGACATGTGGGCGAATCAGGTGCCGACACATGGCATGTGTTGGTTGGTGGTTAAGGTGCCACATGGCCCAGTCGTGGGCTGCCACGTGGCACCGTATGATTGGCTATTATGTTTGGTGTAAAAATTGGTTTTGGCGACGCCGGGGGTCGAACCCACGACCTCCCGGGGAGCGAATGAACCAGCGAATTGCGCTAACCATGTGGCCGGACGGTGGTGCTTGTAATGTATTCGGCACATAAGTTATTTATGTCAATTTAAAAGGTTTGGCCGACGGGAAAAGGGTCGGGGCCTAAGCCCCAGCCCTCGACACACACACGACCACGACCTCAGAACCAGGAGCGTGGCTGGAAGTTTAAAACTTGTGTGGGGTTTTGTAAGCGCTCGGCGCTAACAACATGAACACATATGTAATTTTTATGTGCGGGAGTTCCGTGAAGTCGCTGGCTCCATGGGCATATGGATGTGCCATGCGACCACACCTTACAGCAGAGCGCGGGGGTCGTTACCATTTGAAATGCGTTTATATTATGGTTACAATGGATCAAAACGGTTATGTTGGCGCGGTTACATTGTAATGTGCGAGGTTTTAATGTTATGCACGCGGTTACCACAGTTTGCGGTTAGCGCGGATTGAAATTGGTTACAAATGGTTATGGTCATGGCCATATGGAAAAGAGCCACGAGACCAAGTGTTAAAGCTTTTGGGGCCAGCGCTTAGCCCTTTGGGCTAGCGCTTGGCCGTTTTAATAGCCATGTGACCATTTTTGAGGGGCGCGCACCCACTGAAGGGGGCTAGGCCCGAAATTTATAACTATATTATAGTTCAAGTGGGTTATTTTAACCACTTTTCATTAATTCTAATGTAATTAAACCAATTTTTAATGTAATTGGGAGTTATTGGGCTTTTTTTAGAGCCTAATTTTTGGGAGGAAGTTGGAGATTGACAACCAAATTTCCCACTATTTAACCAAGGCTATGTTGAGGCCATTTGGTAAGCTGATGGAGCTTTTTGACAGTTTTGGAGAGCAGATATGATGAGGCAAGGCCAAGTCAAAGCCAGTTGGAGGCAGGGAAGCTGTTGAGGAGGAGATGCTGTCGGACGATTTCTGAGAGCTCGGGACATCCGTTTCAGGTGTCGTTTTTTGTGGAAGATTCTAGAGATCTGGGCGAACATGACCAGATCAGTCTAGAAGCCATTTGGCATTGTAAAGATGTACTATTAAGATTTCGAACAGAAATAAAGAAGCCTCCCTCACAGAGAAAAGGCCTGAAGACGTAGGCAAAGTTGTGCCGAACTCCGTTATCAACCTGTGTATTATGGTTTGTTGCTTTTCATTGCATTTCAGATTTGCATATATGTCTATGGCTATATAATTCATTTTCTTTTCTCGCTCTTTCGTTAAGTTTCCCAATGGTCAATTAATTCATGCAAATAAAAAATCAACCATAAGTCATTTCGAAAAATCCTGACGGATCAAGTGGTATCAGAGCTAGTTGACGTTTGGATTTGAGTTTTTCATGTTAGCCAGGGAAGAACACATCCCAAGGAGGAAAATGGCATCTACAAGAGGACTTTCTCAAGACGAGAAGAAGTTCAGAGATTCGGTGTTTTCCATGGCCGAGATGGTGAAGGTGTTGTATGAAGACTACTTGGAACGAAAGAGCACGGTTCAAGTGGAAGCTTCAAAGAAAAACAAAGGAAAATAAGCATTGAAGGAAGTGCCTTCTACATCTATTTCAGACAACATATCTGAGGTATGCAGTGAAGGTTCCTCATCAAATTTTCCTCATTCTCATCAAGTTGGTTTTGGTGAATTCGAAAAACACACAAAAGGTGTAGGTTTGAGAATATTAACCAAGATGGGTTATGAAAAAGGAAAGGGCCTTGGACGTCGAGGTCAAGGCATTGTAAACCCTATTGAGGTTGAGGAAAGGCCTCAATACTTAGGATTGGGATATGACAAAGGGGAGCCTGGAGAGTCTTCCAAGATGGGTTCCAAATCTTCAGAAGCAAGTGATGCTTCAAATGGCCAACTTAAGACATTGCAGGAAAATTTCACAAAAGGAAATGGTCCACCACTTCAGGACTATGGTAGTGAATGCAAGTCGTCTCCAAAGAAAAGTGAAGATCATCATGGAAATTATAATGGTCATGTTTTTGTTAATTCTCCTTTTGATTATAACAAGAATAATCAAGTAAACCGAAACTTGTGGAAACTTTATCCATGTGCTTATTGTCATTCACCTAAGCATTGTGTTGCCAAGTGTTGGAAGAGACAAAATTT
>ML779091.1:158238-174780 GCA_009831015.1 Picea engelmannii | reverse complement strand
CCCACAAGGTTTTCCCTCTTTCCTTATTTGTATTCAGGGTTCATTATTTTCATTGTACATGAGTACCTAATATGTCCTAATATCCGGTACTCATTTTTACTCCATAGTGATGTTCATGAGGGGTGTTAGAGAAATTTATATTTTTGCCACACTAGCTCAGTGGGCGTTAACTGAGTATTTACATTTTAGATCATCACTATTACGCTATTATGCATTCATGCATTCTACTATTATGGAATGTTATGTCCTATATATGAGTGTATTCCACTAATTCATTTTATCATATTGATCATCATCTATGTATCAATCATCAACTCATTGGAGTAGTGTGAATATATTTTCTCATTCTTCCATATTGAATCTCTCTTCCTTTCTTGATAACCTTTCTTTGTACTTGTTTTAGTTATATCTCCAATGCAGGTTTTGATGAAACATTGACAAGTTCAAGTAGGTACTGGAACCAAGAGAATAATTAATTAGATTGTTAAAGAATGTCTTATAAACATGAATGAAACTAACATTATGACATATTTGAACATCATAGTGCTTGGGTCTTATGACTGCTTGATTGGTATGGATTGGCTAAAAAAGAATGGTGTTGTTTTAGATTGTTACAACAAGGTTTTCACATGTTTTGATGAAGAAGGGAGTCCAAGGATAGTGCAAAGTATTCCAAGGCCTATATTTTTCCGAGAGATTTAAACATTGTAGTTGAAAATAAGTTTTAGAAAATGGTGCCATATATATGCAACCCATATGGAATATCCAATGAATGATAAGGAGCCAGGTCTTGAAGATTATCCAAACTTAAAAAAGTTTGAAGACGTGTTTGAGGAGTTTCTAAGATTGACACCAAAGAGAGATACAGATTTTTCTATTGAATTAATACCTATATCTTCCCTAGTATCCAAAACTCACTTTAGAATGAGCACACCAGAGAGAAAAGAGTTGCAAATGAGACTAGAATAATTTTTAAAGAAAGGGTACATATGCCCAATTGTTTCTGCTTGGGGTGCCCAGTGATTTTTGTCAAGAAGAAAGATGGAATACTGAGGTAATGTATTGGATTCAGACAACTACACAAGTTTACAGTTAAGAATAAGTATCCTTTTCCAAGGATTGATGATCTTTTTTATTAGTAGAAAGGCGAAAATATATTCTCCAAGATTGACTTGAGGTCAATATATCATCAAGTGAGAATCAAAAGAAAAACTTTTGTACTAGGTATGGACACTATGAGTTTGTAGTGGTGAATTTTAGGTTGACAATTGAACCAACTACATTTATGTGTCATATGAATGGAGTGTTCATATATTTCTTGGACAAATTTTTTGTTGAATTCTTCGATGACATCCTTATATTTTACATGATAGAGGAGGACCATGAGAATCATTTGAGGATGGTTATACAAGTGTTGAGAGAGCATGAATTGTATGTAAAATTGAGTAAATCCAATTTCTATAAAAAGAAAATCCATTATTTGGGTCACATTGTTTTAGAAGAGGGAATAACAGTGGATCCAGAAAATATTGAAGCAATCAAGAGTTGGTCAGTGCCAACAAAAAATTCAGAAGTTAGATCATTTATGGGTCTAGCTAGTTACTATAGGATATTCATTTCAGGAATCTCCAAAATTTTACACCAAATAACATATTTTCAAAAGAAAGGAGTAAGGTTTGAATGGAGTGCTAAATGTGAAGAAAAATTCCAATGCTTGAAGAATTTGTTAACCAATGCACTTACTTTAGAAGTTGTAGATTCATATGAGGATTGTGTTGTGTGCACAAATGCATGAAAGGAAGGGTTCATTGTAGTTCTTATGAAAAATGGACATGTAATTTTTTATGAGTCTAGAAAATTGAAAGAGAATGAGATAAATTATGCCATGCATGACTTAAATTTAGCAGCCATAGTGTATGCCTTAAGGATGTGCAGGAATTACCTCATGGGAAAAAAATGAATTTAGGATAGACCATAGTGGTCTGAAATATTTGTTTGAAAAAACAACACTAAATACTACACAAACTAGATGGATGGAATTTCATAGAGAATATACCTTTGACATCAAGCACATAATTTAGGAAAAGAGAACAAGGTGGTTGATGAACACGACATGAGGGTGCATAAAATGTATGCTATAGCCATTAGTATGTACAAAACATATTTGAAAGATAGAATTATAGAAGTTATAACAACACACCAACATTATGTGCAGGTTAGGAAAATCTTATTGCAGAATGAAACACAACAAAAATATAAGGATTACAAACTAGAAGAGGATGGAATCCTCTTATTTCAAAACATAGTTTGTGTTCCCAATTCTCAGGATTTGAGGAATTTAGTTCTAAAGGAGATGCAGAATGTGCCATATGTTGGACATCCCAGATATCAAAAAACTATTACAGCTGTAAGAGGCCAATATTTTTGGCCTAGTCTGAAGAAAGATGTCATTGATTGTTTGGCTATAAGCATGGAATGCCATAAGGTAACGGTTCAACATAGACATCCAGGGGGTTCACTCAATCCATTTCCCATCCTTGAATGGAAATGGGAAGTTGTTAATATAGATTTTATTACCAAATTTCTTAGGAAAACAAGACAACATGATTCCATCATGGTAGTGGTGGAAAAACTCATAAAGGATGCACATTTCATTCTAGTAAAAGTAACTCATAAGGAAACCAATATTGCATAAATTTACATGAGAGAAATTGCTAGGCTACATGGTGTGCCTAAGGAAATAATGTTATATAGATATCCCAAGTCCACTTACAAATTTGGAAACAATTATTTCAGGGATTTAGGACAAATTTTAATTTCAATACAACATATCACCCAGAGTCAGAGGGGCGGATGAAGAGAATTAATTAGATAATTGAGGATATGTTGAGAATCTATGTAATGGAAAAACCATCTAGGTAGGAGGAATATATATATTTAGTTGAGTTTTTCTACAATAATGGGTATCAAAATAATTTAAGATGAGCTCATTTGAAGCATTATATGGTAGAAAATGCAACACACCAATAGGTTGGGATAACCTAGTAGACAGAGTTGTGATTGGGCCTAAATTGTTAAAGGAAATGCAAGAACAAATGGTAAAGATCATTAAAAATTTGAAAGTTGCAGAATATCGACAGAAGATTTATGTTGATAAAAAGAGAACAAACAGAGAATTCAAAGTGGGAGAGCAAGTGTTTTTAAAAGTTAAATATAAGAGAAGCTCACTGAAATTGGGAATTTTTCCAAAGTTGGTAGCAAGATATTGTTGGCGTTTTGATATCTTAGAAAAGATAGGAACAATTGCATACATGCTAACATTACCTGCATCCATGAAAATTCATAATGTGTTCCATGTGTATTTACTAAAAAAGTATGTACTTGATCATGATCATGTGATTGATTGGAATGTGATCTAGGTGGAACACAAAGGAGATTTCTGGGTGTAACCAATGTGCATCCTATACTATAAATTCAAAGTGATCAGGAGAAAATACATTGTCTTGTTAAATATTCAATGTACCTGTTATGGTTCATAATGTATATTTTAACCTTGTACAATATTTTACTGCAAATATATTTTCAATAAAAGAACAAAAAACATACAATGGCAAATACACACATTACACAAATATTTTTCCCCTTGAAACCCAAACCTATAAAACCAACATATTCTATATTCATTCATAGTAATACATTGTTTACAATACAATATACATATAGTATCCAATGACATCCAAAACCCTAACTGATGCAACCACCTTTTTCTCTCCCCAGGGTTTTGTGACCTCCCAGTCAAGGATCTTCAAATACTTGAGCCTAACTATCTCTTTGGGCCTCTAAAAAACCATGGAATCGGTTTACACAGGCCCCCATTTTCTAGTATGCAGGTTCAAATTACCCCACAATAGTTCTTTAGCACTTCTGGTAAAACCAAGTGGTGAGCTCTAGCTCCTCCTCTAAGCTCCTATATTCGTATGACCTTGGGCTATAACCTCATACCAGCCCCCTTCACAACATTGGGCTTCAACACTTTTGGAAACAACTGCAACCCTTTTCCCCGAACTCTGAACTGGTGAGATCACCCTACAAGATATAGAGTCCTCGTCTCTCTAATATCCAACAACTGTGATCCGTTTCAAGAATTTGACGTTCGGGAGTTATGAACGTCTTAACACCCCTTTTCCCCTGAAGTACTCTATCACCGAAGTGACAGATATGACACCACATGTCTACACAATTGACAACTAGGATTTAAATTATTAACTTTTTCCTGGATGCAAACTTCTGGATCCCATGATCTGATGATGCGTTTCCCCCTCAAATCGACGGTATCAATCTAATTCGCTAATTTGTGACTTCACGAAGATTTCTCTTGGTCCACACAAATATTCAAGAGTCCTCTCTCATGAAATCTTTGATATGTTGCCACGTATCCTCCCTGATACCGACAGCTAGAATTACTTTGCGGCTTGAGGACTTCGGCAATCCCCTCTCTTCAAACACTTCAAATCGTTCGAACCACGAAGTGATAAAGGACTCCATGGCTAACCTTCATGCAAATCTCCCAGATCTGACGATCTAGAACAATCTCTCTTCCTTCTGAATGGATCTTGCTCGTTAATTTGGGGAATCTTAAAGGGCTCCTCTCTATTAAAGAATTATCGCCCTCTACCTCTTCTAAGCTTGTTCTTCCTTTGAAATTTTACTCTTTAGATCTTTTCCTTCAACACTTAACCAAAATTGACCCTATTCATGCCTTGCAATAGGCCTTCTTCCATGACTCAAATTCTTTGTGAGATATTGTGCACACCTTGCAACAATTCTTTACACTCTTTTGCAAATACTCTTAAGTTACGCCTCCTGAGATTTTGAGTCAAAAAGATGTTGTCGAAGAACTCCTTGGGGACAATATGAACTCCTTGCATACAAAGCTCAAAGTTATCTCTTGTGAGCTTGTTCCGCCTCGACACTCTGAACCTCTTAGAATGACTTCTTCGATACTTAGCCAAATATCTAACCTGCGCACACCTTGCAACAATATTCCTTCAACTTAAATCTTGATGGGCGACTGTGCACTCCTTGAAACAGTTCTTATATGACTCAATTGTTCCTCCTGAACAATATGACTCTGAGTGTGTTTTTTCCTATGCACACTTTCAAGCTATCCCTATTGAACTTTTTGAGTCAAAACAGACTTTGTCCACGCACACCTTGCAAACAAAGTTTCACGTTATATCTTTCGAGCTTCCAAGTTGAAATAGACTTTGTCAAAGCACACCTTGTGGACACTATGCACTCCTTGCGCAAGCTCATAGAAGAGAAACAATTGAAACTTATCTAATATCTCACAGATTCATACATTCAACCATGTAAATGCATTGATGACATAAGAACAAGTAATAATAGAGAATTGGAATTAACAGAAAGGATACCATTCATTAATCTAGATAGACATAGTAAAAACAACACCAAACATTTGGATCAATGCTTCTTTTTTATATTCATTCAAATGATATGTAAATGGACTCATACAATGATCTCCTATGACTGAACAACTCTCATCTTCAAATAGATTTCTACAATGATGATCTTAGCTACAATACTCTTTAGTATCCTTCAACTAAATTGCAAAAACAACAACAACCTCATTTGGGAATACATTACATTTATTTATACAAAAACAAGCTCATAGAGATTTTCCCTTCCGGCTACCTTAGTGTTATCCTATCAAATTAAAATATTTCAACTACTAAGGATTTATTACAATAAATGTTTGATACAGACAGATAAGAGAAAAATCTTTGAATATGTACTGGAAGCTACTACATTAAAGGAAAATACACTCCCCATCGATCTCATGTGATGGTTCAGATCCTAAACATTTAATACATTCTTTAATTACAATATTTTCAAGATATTTCATGAAATTCCATCTTTAATATTCAAAAATCCCTTCAAAATGCGCTCTAGGGAACTGAGATGTCTTCCACTTGTGCTTTTATTACGATGCTCTTGCATCATACTCCTCTGGAAAAAAAATTATGGACTTCTATCCATGAGCTCCTACACTGACTTTCCATGCTTCTGAATGTCTACTTCATTTACCCAATTGGCATGTTCTATTGGGTGTCCTTTTCACTTTACCAAATACTAAAAATAAGTCCTTCTCTTGGTATTCTTACCAGTCCTCTGATCTATGATCTTCTCCATCTATGGATTTTCTACTACACGCGTTTACTTCTCCCGCGTCCGCTTCTCCTACTGGATCTCTTTCTGATCTTCTAACTCTCTGGTGTCATGTTCCCTATAAGGATACAAGTGAGAAATGTTGAATATGGGGGATATACCCACATCTTCTGATAGCTCTATATCATAATCATTTTCATCAATTTTTCTTAGGATATTGCATGGTTCTATCTTCTCCGGCTTCAGTTTGTTATATGTTCCCCTTGGGAACCTTTCCATCCTGATATATGCTAAAACTTGATCTCCCAATTCAAATTGAAGTTTTCTCCTATGCTAATCAACTCTGTGTTTGTGCTCTCTATTGTTGTTTTGCAATTGCTCTTTGATCTGATTATGAAGATTCTACATTTTTGCAGAAAAGTCTTCTACTCCAACACTTCTGAATTCATTCTTATCGAGATCTCTCAACTCTGATACTCCTCTTGTCTTCATCCCATATACTATCTGAAATGGGATCTTTCCTGTACTTCTATTTGGTGAGTCATTGTATGCAAACTCTACTTTTGACAGAATTTTATCCCACTGGATATGATGTTCAGTGACCATACTCCTCAAAAAATTTCCTAAAATTTGATTTACCACCTCAGTCTATCCATCCATTTGATGGTGATATGATGAAATAAAATTTAGTTATGTCCCCATCTTCTTCTACAATGTCCTCCAGAAATGACCAACAAATTTAGTGTCTTTGTCTGAGACAATACTCTTAGGTAACCCATGAAGTCTCACAACTTCCTTGAAAAACAAATTTACAATGTGTGTTGCATCATTAGTTTTTCGGCATGGGATAAAGTGTGCCATCTTTCAAAATATATCAATTACTAGAAATATGGAATCACTTCCTCTTTGTGTCCTTGGCAATCCCAACACGAAATCCATGCTTAATTCATCCCAAGGCCTATCTGGAATAGGCAATGGTTGATACAATCCAGTGTTATGTTTCTTTCCTTTGCATACTGGTAGATCTTACATTTGTCCACAAATTTCTTCACTTCTTCTCTCATACCTAACCAATAGTATGAAATTTTCAACTGTGAAAATGTCTTGTCATGGCTAAAATGCCTTGCTAGACCTCCACTATGTTTTTCGTTCATCATATTCTCTCTCATTGAGCACTTTTGTATGCACAACTAACAACCTTTAAACAAAAATCCATATTGAATCAGATACTCTGTACACTGGCTTCTTTCTCTAAGCACATGATTTGCACATGTTTCATATGCCTCTTTAAAATATGGATCATCACAATACATCTCCTTAAGGTTTTCAAACCCTAAGGTTTTCACTTGAAATTCCTGCAGGATCATAAATATGTTTAATGACAAAATTGATATTTTTCATAAACGCTATCCACTTAGCATTTCTTTGATTTAACTTCTCTTATCTGGTTATAAATTGTATAGCCTGATTTTCGCTATAAAAAAAAAAAAAATTCTTTTGGAACAAGGTAGTGCCTCCATTTCTTCAAGTCTTGAATTATTGCATAAAATTATTTATCATATGTGGAGTACTTTCTCTTAGTGTAATTCATCTTCTCACTGAAATATGCAAGAGGCCTATTATCTTGGCTCAATATTTCTCCAATTGCAACTCCACTAGCATCACATCTTACTTGAAATGTCTTCCCGAAATATGGAAAGACCAGAATCGGTTGTTCTGTTATCTTCTCCTTTAATATATTGAAAATTTTCTCAGCTTCTTCTTTCCACTTAAAATACTTATGCCTCTTCTTCAATATATCTAATATTGTTGCAAAAATTCCACTGAAATTTCTAATGAACTTCCTATAGAAACTTGATAATCCATGGAAGCTTCTCACCTCGAATATGCTTCTTGGAGATGGCCATTATTTGATTTCTCTCACCTTCTCTAGATCCATCTTCAATTCATTTCAAGAGATTAGAAAACCCAAATAAATGAGTTTATTTCTCATGAAAGAGGTCTTCTTCAAATTTATCAACAACTTCTCCCACTGTAATCTTCTCATCACCAATGTTAAATGCCTCAAATGCTCTTCTTTAGTTTTACTGAAGACTAATATATCATCCAAATATACAATCACAAACTTACCAATAAAATATTTCAATACCTCATTCATCAACCTCATAAAATTACTCAGAGCATTTGTTAAGACAAATGGCATAACAAGCCACTCATACAACCCTTCTTTTCTTTTCAAGGTTTTTTTCCACTCATCACCTTCTCTCATTATTATCTAGTGATATCCACTCTTCATATCTTTCTTTGAAAAATAATTTTATCCACTCAAACAATACATTAAGTCATCCATCCTTGGCAAATGAAATTTTTACATGATGGTGATTTTTTTTATGGCTCTTAAGTCTGTAGACATTCTCCATCCTCCATCCTTTTTCAGACTCAACACAATGGGTATTGTGCATGGAATCAAGATTTTACTAACTAAACCCTTGTCCATCAAATCCTGGACTTGTCTCTTTACCTCCTCATTCTCTTGAGGTTTCAATATGTACACTTCTTTGTTCAAAAGACTCTCTCTTGGTATTAGATCAATGTGATGGTTGATACTCTTGATAGGTGGAAATGAGCTAGGTAACTCATCCACTACTATGTCAACAAAATTTTCTAACAGCTCCTGAATTTATTCAGGAATATCATCCATATAAGTACTTGTAAGGAAAACTCTCAGTTTCCTTACCACAACAAATTGCATCTCATGTTGTGTTGGCTTCTTCCTTTACTTTATTTTCCTTAATTGGAAATAACATGTGTGTCCTACAATTCTTCTCCAAGGTATAAGTATTTTTTCTCCCATCATGAATGAAGTTTTTGTCAAACTGCCATGGTCTCCTGAAAAAAACATGACATTCATCCATGGGAATAACATCCTACAAAATATCATCTGTATATCCTCCTATATTAAATTTAACTAGGCACTGTTTAGTTACCATTACCTAGTGTCCTTTCTGCAACCGTGAGACTCTATACGGACTACGATGTGAAGTTTTGTTGAGCTCCAAATTCTCCACCATATTTATGGATACTAAGTTATCAATGCTCCCACTGTCAATTATCACCTTGCATACTCTATCTTTAATCTTGCAAGCAGTTTTGAACGAATTGTTCCTCTACATTGGTTTTTCAATCTCTGGCTCTAGCTTCAAGAGAACCTTCTTCATCATCAGATATTTCCTATCTTCTGCACCTTCTGCTTCAACATTTCTCTCTTGCACTTCCAAAATGTGGGCTTAACCTTATCCTTATTTATTTCTCTCGGGGCATTCCCAAGACATGTGTCATGTCTTTCCACAGGAATAACACTTCACTTCTCCTCCTCTTCCTCTTCCTCTTCCTCGAAGAAAAGAGTTTCTTCCACCATACTGTCTCTCTCGGTAAATTCCTCCTCTTTCTGAGTGACTATGTGGTTTTCCAATCTCAACCTTGGGATTTTGTGCCTTATCATGGACAATTCCCTTGCCTCTGTTCATACTTCTTCCTCTGCTTCATTGGCTCTGTTTTTTTGCCAAATTCTCCTCTACCTTCAGCGCAATCTGATAAGCATCCTCTATTTTCCTTACTATCATCATGCATATTTCACCCTGGATTTCATATCTCAGGCCATTTATATACCTAGGAACCTTTTCATCTTATTTTTCTCTCTGTCCAGCCCTGATGTTCATATTGTAGAACTCCTCTGTTTATTCTTTAACTATCATTCCCTCCTGTCTCAGGTTCTCCAAATTCCTAAAAAAAATTATCTGATAATCCTTGGGTATGAAGTTAGCCTTCAACTTGGATACCATTATGTCCCAATTCTTGATATTCTTTTCCTTTGCACCTTTTGTCTCCTGTAGTTCATGCCACCACAATGATGCATGTTCTTTTAATATGGTGACAACATGATTCACCTTCTTCTCCTCATCTATGTCTTCATAGTTGAAGTACTTTTCAATTGATATTATCCAATACAACAATTCTTCAACATCTAAATTTCCTTCATACATTGGGATATCTATCTTTCCTCTAGCTCCCAACTTGACAACAAATTTTAGCAAGCATTCCTCTGCAACATATTCTCCTGCATCTTCTTCAACTTCCCTTTCTTCTCTCTCTGCATCATTGACATATCCAACATTAGGTTCTCTCCTTTGTGTTGTCTCCATAGCATCTAATCTTGCACAACGCTCTCTCATCTCCCTTTCCACAACTTGATTTTCTACAGGTGGCTCTGCACGTCTTCTAGGCACCATTATGATGATCTTTCTTCCTCACACAGAGCTAAAAATAAACTTTTCCTTATGATACCACTTGATTATATTAGACTACCTCTTCTTTCCTACATAAATTAATTATGTGGCTCTGATACCACTTGATGGTATTAGACTATCTCCTTTCACCTTCTCACCTTTGCCTGCTATCTGCAAGAAAAATCATGCTCTGATACCACTTGATGCATATTGAAATTTCTCTACCCAGGGTTTTGCGACCTCCCAGTCAAGGATATCCAAATAACGTAGCCAAATTAGCTCTTTGGGACTCTAATAGACCCTGGAATTGGTTTACACAAGGCCTTGTTTGTTACCATGTAGGTTCATATTACCTACAAAAACATTCTATGGCGATTTTGGTAACACTGAGTGGTGAGCGATAGATCCTACGCTAATCTCCTCTCTTCGTATGACCTCGGGCTATAACCTCAGGTCATCCCCTTCGCAACTTTGGTCTTCAACACTTTTGGCAACAACTACAACCCTTTTCCCCAAAATCCGAACCGATAAAATCACCCGACAAGATCTATGGTTCTCATCTCTCCAACAACCAATGACTGCGATATGTTTCGAGACTTTGACGTTTAGAAGTTATGAATGTATTAACACCCATTTTCCACTGAAGTACTCTCACTGAAGTGGCAGAGATGACACCACATGACCACACAATTGACAACTAGGATTTAACTTCTTACCTTTTTCCTGGATGAACACTTTTGTATCCCACGATCTGATACCTTCTGGATCACAAATTAGTCGTAATCTACTTCGCGTCTTCATGAATTTGAGAAGATTCCCCTTTCTACACACAAATATTTAGGATTTATTTCTCACAAATTCTTCGAACTACTGCCACATATCCTCCCTGATACCAACAACTAGGATTACTTAATGGCCTGAGGACTTCGGTAGTCCCTGTTCTTCAAACACTTCAAAGCCTTTGAACCACAAAGTGATGAAGGAATCAATGGCTAACCTCTATGCAATTCTCCCATATATGACATTCTGGAACAATCTCTCTTCCTCTTGAATGGATCATCCTCGCTAATTTGGGGAATCTTAAATAGCTCCTCCCTATTAAATAATTATCGCCCGCTACTTCTTCTGAGCCTGTTCTTCCTTCGAAATTTTACTCCTTAGAGCATTTTCTTCGAAACTTAGTCGAAATTGACCCTATGCATGCCTTGAAGCATGCCTTCTTCCATGAATAAAATTATTTGTGAGCCATTGTGCAAACCTTGCAACAATTCTTTACACTCTTCTGTAAATACTCTTAAGTTACTCCCCCTGAGATTCTAAGTAAAAAAGAATCTGTCGATGGACTCCTTGTGGACAATATCGAGTCCTTTCATACAAATATCCAAGTTATCTCTCCTAAGCTTGTTCCTCCTTAACACTGTAAACTTCTCAGAATGAATTCTTTGATACTTAGCCAAATATCGACCTTGCACACACCTTGAGACAGGATTCCTTCAACTTAACTCTTGATGGGAAACTATGCACTCCTTGCAACAGTTATGATATAGATCAATTGTTCCTCCCGAAAAATATGAATCTGAGTACGTTTCCACCTACACACACTTTAAAGATATCCCTCCTAAAATTTCTGAGTCAAAACAGACTTTGTCTACGCACACCTTGCATACACTTATGCACTCCTTGCAAACAAAAGTTTCACGTTATATCTTATGAGCTTCTGATTCAAAATAGACTCTGTCAACACACACCTTTCAGACACTATGCACTCCTTCCACAGGCTCGTAGAAGAGAAACAATTGAAACTTATTTAATATCTCACAGATTCATACATTCAACCATCTAAATGCATTTATAACATAAGAACAAGTAATAACAGAGAATTGGAATTGACAGAAATCGTACTATTCATTCATCCAGATAGACACAATAACAACAACACCAAACATTTGGATCAAACCTTCTATGTTATATTCATTCAAATGATATGTACATGGACTCATACAATTCTGTTCTGCGTCTCAACAACTCTGAGCTTCAAATAGATTTCACCACCAATAATATTAGCTACAATACTCTTTAGCAGCCTTCAACTAAATTGCAACAACAATAACAACCTCATTTGGGCATACATTACATTTATTTATACAAAAATGAGCTCATAGAGATTTTCCCTCTGACTATCTTAGTTCTATCCTATCAAATTAAAATATTTGAACTACTAAGTATTTATTACAATAAATGTTCAAGACAAACAAATAAGATAAAATGCTTTGAATCTGTACTGCAAGAAACGACATTAAAGTAAAATACACTCCCCATCGATCTCATGTGATGGTTCAACTCCTAAACATTTGAGACGTTCTTTAATTACAATATTTTCAAGATATTTCATGACATGCCATCTTTAATATTCAAAAATCACTTCAAAATGTGCGTTAGGGCACGGAGCTGTCTTCCACTTGCACTTTGATGAAGATGATCTTGCATCACTAACCCAATGACATGTATTAGTCAACAACCCTAATTTCTTAACTGGAAATAGAAAACCATCGACAAAAACCATGTGCCGAAAAACTTACCAACAATGGACACAAAAACAGAGGTAACACAAAAAACGACACAAAAATGAGCCATTTTCCCGAGGTAAAAATAATCTCTCATCAGGGCTAGCCCCGAAACCCTGCAACACCCGAAGGGGGGGCATAACGCTCTCCCCGCCCCCCTAAAATCCCCCTGGGCACCCGACGCAACGTAGAAGACACTATGGCTAGTCATGCATACATCAAAATGCCAACTGGACTTGCATATGGAACATGAGACATGTTCTCCTCCTCTTCCTATGTCTTGGGACATTGATCCGTAGATAAATTTACACGAACAAGAATAGGGACCTTGACCTATTTACATTCCTACATATTAAACCTCTATAATATTGTCTTCACTTATTTTCTCTAATTTAATCAAAGTTTCCTCTTTTTCCGATCTCTTTTAATTTCCATGACAAAAATAAAATTTTAAGCACCGAGATATTTCATGTCAAACTTAGAGGAGAAATGATTTTTCACATCCTGTATAATCTCCTTGGTGTTTCCTATCAGCAACATGTCATCCACATACAATACCAAATAAATCAAATGATCACCTATTAATTTAAACTACACACAATGATCCTCTTTGATTCTTTTGAAGCCAAGTCCCAGCATATAAGTATCAAATTTTTTAGTTTTCATACGAGCTCCTTCTTTCCCTTCACAACAAAGCCTTATGGCTTCTTCATATATATTTATTCTTCTAGATCCCCATGTAGCAATGTTGTCTTCACATCCATCTATTCTACTTCAGAATGAAATGAAAAATCAACAAATAACATAATCTTATAGAAGTTAACTTGGCAACATGAGAAAATATCTCACCAAAATAAATTCCCTCAACCTGGGAATAACCCTTTGCTACTAACTGAGATTTGTATTTCTCCACTTTTCCTTCTACATTTATCTTATTTTTAAATACCCATTTGTTGTCAATGGGATTTCTTCCAGTCGACAACTCCACTAGATCCCAATCCTCATTATTATCCAAGGCTACCATTTCTTCATCCATGGCCTTTTTCCAGAGCTTTCCATCCCTTGAATCCACTACCTCCCTGACATTTCTAGGATCATCATCAGTAATAGACAAAGAAAAATTTGAACAAAAATTCGATGGAGTATACATTTCCAGTATCATTCTTTCTTGAACTGATATCATCAATACTGGAGTATGAGGATATTCTTCTTCTTATTCATATTCTTTTGTTGAGTCTGATTCATCATCCTTTAAATAAAACTCTATTTTCTCTGCTTCTTCCTTAAATCAAACTCCAATTTGTATGCCATAGTACCAATCTTTTGAAACACCTTATAAAGGCCATAGTACTTTGGTGATAATTTATTATCCTTCTTGGCTTTCTTGAGGGACATCTGTTTGTATGGTTGTACTCTTAAAAATAACCAATCCCCTACATCAAAACTTCTTTCACTACGATGTTGATCTGCTTGTTGTTTCATGCGATTTTGTGACATGGTCAGGTTGTCCTTTAAGATTTGGAGAACTTTTTGTTGATTCTCGATGTGATCTTCCACTGCTTGAACCTTAGATTTTTCTTTTATAGAAGAAGTTATGGAAGGAGGGTGGTATCCATAAAGTGCCATAAATGGTGTCATTTTTGTTGCAATATGAAAGGAAGTATTATACCACCATTCTGCCAAGGGTAACCATTTGAACCATTTTGTTTGTTTATCATAGACAAAGCAACGAAGGTATCCTTCCAGACATTTGTTCACTATCTCAGTTTTTCCATCAGATTGAGAATGATAGGATGAGATATGAGCCAATTGAGTACCCAAACAAGAAAATAATTTTGTCCAAAAATGTCCAATGAAGATGGGATCTCTGTCACTTACAATAATATTTGGGCTCCCATGTAGCTTTTGAATTGTCTCCATGAATGCGGTGGCAACTGTACTAGCTTTGAAGGGATGAGAGAGTGCACAAAAGTCTACGTAATTGGTCAGTCTATCAACAATCACCATGATGAAACTCTTTCCTTCCGACTTTGGTAACCCTGTGATGAAATCCATGGAAACCTCCTCCCAGCGCTGACTTGGGATGGATAATGGTTGTAAAATACCTTGGGTCTTAATTGTTTCCACCTTATTTTGTTGGCAAACCAATCATTCTACCAAAAACCTTTGAATATCAGTTTTAAGGCCGTCCCAAAAAAAATCTTTCTTGACTCTATGGTAGGTTTTCAAAAATACCGAGTGCCCTCCTACTGGAGAGGTGTGCAATTCCAATAGTACCTTTTTTTTTAGTTGGGAGTTCTTACATAAATAAAAGCGATCTTTGTACCATAGTGAATCATTTTTCCATGTAAATGTATCTGATGCACCGGAATCCTGCTGCAACCTTTCAATGAGAGTCCACACCTTGTCATCATTCTTCCATTCATCCCTTGCTTCTATTATCCAATCGGGTTGGATGATCGAGATAGCACAGAGAAAGGCCTCAAAATCTTCATCCTTTCTTGAGAGTGCATCTGCCACAACATTTTTCTTCCCATTTTTATAGACGATTTAAAAATCATAACCCAATATCTTGGTTACCCATTTTTGTTGTTCTTCTGAAGATAGTCTTTGTTCCAATAAGTATTTAAGACTATCATGATCTTTTTTGAACTTGAAGTGCCTACCTATTAGGTAAGGATGCCATTTCTTCAATGCATGTAGTATTGCCATCATTTCTTTCTCATAAATGGGTTTGTGTAAGTCCTTTCCCTTGAGTGGTCGACTTTCAAAAGCCAGGGGCCTTCCTTCTTGCATTAGGACAACACCAATTCCATTTCCTGAGGCATCACATTCCACAATAAATGTTTTTGTGAAGTCTGGATTGGTCAAGACAAGAGATTTACACATCACGTCTTTAAGTTGTTCAAAAGCTTTAGTTGCCTCTGGAGTCCATGAAAATGCATCCTTCTTAGTTAGTGTTGTTAAAGGTGTTTCTATTCTTCCATAGTTTCGAACAAACTTGTGGTAGTAACCTGTCAAACCCAAAAATCCTCTAAGATTGTTTAATGTTTTGGGAATCATCCAGTCCATCATGACCTTAATCTTGTTAGGGTATACCTTGACACCTTCATGAGATACAATATGACCCAAATACTCTACCTCCTTTACTCCAAAGAAACATTTGGATGGTTTGACATATAGTTGTTGCTCCTTTAGTAGTTGTAGCACCTTGTCAACATGACGCACATGATCCTCCCAAGACTTTCTATAGATTAATATATCATCAAAAAATACTAACACAAATTTTCGAAGGAATGGCTTGAAAATGGAATTCATCAACCCTTGGAATGTAGAAGGTGCATTTGTAAGGCCAAAAGGCATGACCAAAAATTCATGATGGCCTTCATGAGTTCAGAATGTTGTTTTTGGGATAGCTTCTTCCTTCATTATGATCTGATGATACCCTGAACGAAGACCCAATTTTGTGAAATAGATTGATCCATGTAGTTCATCTAAAAATT
>ML779091.1:130223-157353 GCA_009831015.1 Picea engelmannii | reverse complement strand
CGTGAAAATTGTCCAAGTGACGAGTGATTTGCGAGAACAAAGCCATCAATACCATACAAATTGATTAGGTTCTAAATATAAAGAAGCAATTTGTACCTTTTGTGTATGTGGCACATTATGGAGATCAAAGAATTGCTCCATCTAAAGTATCCATGTGATTGGGACCTTGCCATCAAAATTCCTCATATCAATCTTAGGAACGCGGTTGGTCTTCAAACCAAAGTTGGAGATTCTCCATTATTGATTCACCTTCCTTGTGTCCTCATCCTGAATTTCATGGGATGCATTTTCACTTTCAGGTGTCTTCTCTGTTATGAAAATTTTCAATACTTCCATGATCTCCCCTTTTAAACCATCTATCTTAGTGTCCAGCTTAGCTTCCATTGAATCCATATTAGAATCCAAATTAGCTTCCATTGAATCCATCTTAGTATCCAACTTAGCTTCCATTGAATCCATCTTATTTTGTAGTTCATTTATGTCCCTACACATTTCTTCACCTTCATCAAGAGTCCAAGTAGGATTTTCTGGAGGCTTATTGGGTGTAGAAGTTCCCTTTTTGGGTGGCATGTTCACCAAGTATCACTTTTGAACCTTGATTTTGAGGTGGTTCTGCTAGACAATATTTATTATGTTGTATCTCCCACGTTTCAGCCCTTCTGGGTATGAAACTTTCTTTTATGTATTTCTATGATATTTCTTCTCTACAATTCCATAGGTCAGATCAAAATTGGATGTTACAAGTGGAATTTACGGTAACTTCCCCACAACTTGCCGATTTTTGGTCTTTCCAGGAGATCTCACTTGTATAGTGTACCCTGCAAAAAATAATTGACATAAAATTTTGAAACTCGCACCAAAAATACTACAGACTGTCCAAGATCTAGTACAACCAGTTCCATGCAATTTGGATACTCTAGGAAGAATTTATGATTGTTTTACCTGGAACACCTTCTTGAGACTAGTCAATAGGACTAGTCAGATACCCTATCTTACATAGGGTTTATCTACAAATTTAAGATGTCCCAGAAGTTGAACATTTTACCATAGATACCGTACTAATTTCTGTAAATAATATATGGAGCTCAGGGTCTGTAATGTTATAGAAATTTTTTTATAGTGAAATTACTTCAATGACTCAGTTAAGGACGATTCCAGAACCCTATCTTGTATAGGTTGTATCGCTGAAATTATAAGGCCTCACGAGCTTAATTTTGAACCTAACGTACCTTGATCTGTCTTCTAAATATCCTCCAAGCCATTACTTCTGAAATGTTGTAGAAAAAAAGTTATAGCAAAAATTCCAAGGTGTCTCAAATGTAGTAGCGAAACCCCAAGACCTTGAGCTCTGATACCATATGTTAAGAACCAAATATCGATATAGAATTACAAATCCTCAGAAAAAGTACTCAACGCCTTGAAAAAAAGATAATTTTAGATAATAAGCCTCTTCGAGGGGGAAACCTCCTTTTACCCCACTTAAATTTTCAAGTACAAGATGATTCAAAATGAAAATGTCTCCTTGGTATATATAGGAGACTAGGAGGTATATATGCCCCAATTAAGGGGTAATGAGACAATATTAGGGCCTAACACCTATTTAACAACATCCTTCATTTCTCTAAATACCACATCTCGGCTATACACAACCTTTTTAGTTTCTGTGTTCCAAATATCATAACCTTTGAGACCATTTTTGTACCCAATAAAGATACACTTTTCATCCTTCTTTTATTGCTTAGCCATGTTTTCCTTTGGAACATGAACATAGGCCTCATAGCCAAATACATTGATATGTGTGACAGATGTTTTATTACTACTCCATACATATTTTGGAGTCTTTTCATCTCGCGATGATGAGGGTGATATATTTATCAGGTAACATGCAATACACATTGCCTCTGTCCAAAATTCTTTCCCTAACCCGACATCACTGAGCATGCGCCTTGCATTTTCCATCAACGCCATGTTCATCATTTTTGAAACTCCATTATACTAAGGTGTATATGGAGTAGTATTATACTTTTTTGTACCACACTTCTTACATAATTCTTCAAATTCATTACTGCAAAAATATCCACCATTATTTGTCCTCAACACCTTAATTCTTTTATTTGTTTGATTATCAACAAGAGTCTTAAACACTTTAAACTTGTAAAAGACTTTAGATTTATTCCTGAGGAAATATATCAAAGTATTCCTCAATAAATCATCTATAAATGAGACATAGTACACATATTTTCCCAATGATGGAACTGACACATGTCCAAATGCATCACTGTGAACTAGCTGTAAAATTCCTTCTTCCCTTGTTGAACCAGAAGGGAATCTTACCTGATTATGATTCTCATATACACAATGTTCACATAAATCAAAATCCAAATAGAATTTAGACATACCTTCAACCATGCCTTTACTGTATAGTAGTTGAAGAACCTTCTCTTCGGTATGCCCCAGTCTTTGATGCCACAACATAACCTTTCTATAGAGACTATAGGAGTTCTTTTTTCTTCAACTCCAATATCATGAACAATGGACCTATTACACCCATCACTAAGGGTTTTTCCTTGCAAATTATACATAGTTCCAAACCGAACTCCCTTCAACAACACCATTTCTCCTTGAACCATCCTACAATTTTTCTTTTAAAATATGGTTTTTACCCCTCCATCATCCATTTTGCTTACAAATTTTTTTTTTTGGCCAATCCTGGGATGTGTAGAACATCGAGTAGTGTTCTAATTCTTCGATATATGAGCCTCAACTTGAATTTTCCTCAACCTATGGTTTTGGTTGCCAAGTCATCAACTAGGAAAACATTACCTCCATCATACATTTCATATTCACAGAAACACTCCCTATGGGAATTCATATGAAAGGATGCACCTGAGTCAACCAACCATGGCTCATGATCTGCATGTGTGATTCAAGAAGCCAAGTACACATCCCCTCCTTCTTCCTTGGAGGTTTTTTCTTCTGTAGAGGGAGATTCCTCAGATCCCTTCTTTTTCTCAATTTCTGATTTACACTGCTTCTTGTAGTGTCATTCTTTTGCACATGTCCAACATACATTTACAAACTTTCTGGGATATTTAGATATACCCTTATACTTAGATCTCCCACTTGAGGACTTAGATCTATTATTTCCTAGGAGCGTCCTCTTGCAAATAATTCATTTGTGCTCTGTCCTTCCATGTTCTTCTGTCTCATATCCTATGAAAACAAGGATGAGACCACTTAATCAAAATTCAAGGAATTTGTATTTCTACCTATGGCCACAACTAGACTATCCCAGGAGTCGGGTAAAGAGAATAGAAACCTCATACACTTGTCTTCATCTAGAATTTTAATATCAACATATACTAATTGACTTACCACAATATTGAAGGCGCTCAAATTCTCTTCCATCAAGTCTCCATCTGTCATCCTCAGGTTATATGAATTCTTTCTTAGGAAACATTTATTTACTAGGGACTTAGACTGATACAACTTCCCCAAATTATCCCATCACTACCAAAAAACATGCCATTATCGCCATATTTTAATGCATTTGAGGGCATGAATTGGGTTGATGGGAGGGTGCAAAACCCAACACTAAATGACATGCTCACTTGGGTGTTAGATTTAGCACCTAGTTTAGCGCCCAATTTATCTCCCTCTTAGTGGAAGGTTTTGCGCCCTTTTTAGCACCTAGTTTTTCTCCCTTTTTAGTGCCTAGTTTTGCTTCTTATTTAGCTCCTAATTTTTCTCCTGATTTAGCACCTAAACTGTGATATATCTCCCTAAATAACGCCCAAAATAACACCTAGTTTATCTCCTAGTTTAGCGCCTAGTTTAACTCCAGGTGTGGCGCCTAATTTAGCTCATGGTTTAGCTCTTGGTTTAGCACCTAGTTTAGCTCGAGGTGTATCTCCTAGTTTAGCTCCTAGTTTAGGACCTAGTTTAGCTCTTGGTTTAGTGCCTTGTTTAGCTCCTCGTGTGGTGCCTAATTTAGCTACTGGTTTATCTCCTAGTTTAGTGCCCAGTTTAGCTCCTAGTTTAGCTCTTAGTGTATCTCTTGGTTTATCTCTTGTTTTATGTCCTAGTTTAGCTACTAGTCTAGCACCTAGTTTAGATCTTGGTTTAAATCCTAGTTTAGCTCCTAATTTAGCTCATGGTTTAGCGCCTATTTTAGCTCCTCGTTTAGTGCCTAGTTCAGCTCTAGGTGTGGCACCTAGTTTAGCTCCCAATCATGCTTCTTGTTTTCCTTTTAGTGTAGCGTTGAAAATAGATTCTAGTTTTGATTCCAAATTAACGCCAATATGTGCTTCCAATTTTGGTGTCTATTTTTGAATCCCTATCCCCCATCTTCTTTTTGTTTGGATAGCCTATTCCATTTTACTAAGGGAATGCCTTCCCTTTATTTCTTCCTTGTCTACAATAAACTAAAAAATTTCTTTTAGTATATAAGCTAAAGAGTGCCAATATATAGGAATTGCCTCCAATACTGGTTTCACCAGAATTCATTTTTCTCCTCTTGAATGCCCTTTGTTATATGTATTGCATATAACATATGTGATATGTAATACATATAAAATATGTTTTATGTATTACATATAACATATGTTATATGTATTGCATCTTTTTTTTCTTCCAAAATTGCTTCCTTGTTAGCTCTCTGGTTTGCTTCCGTTTAGTTTCAAGGTTTTCTTCCTTTTTAACGTCTGGTTTTGCATCTTTTTTAGGTCTTGGGTTTGATTCCTTTTAGTGTTCGGATTTGATTCTTAATTAGAATCGAGTTCTTCTTGTTAAGTAACAAATTTAGCTTCCTACTTAGATCTAGAAATAGCTCCAAGTATGGTTTCAAATTTAATGTAAATTTTTACTTCCATTTTAGAGCCACATTTTGCTTCCATTTTAACAACTCATGTTGTTTCCTTTTTACCTTCCATTTAGTAATTTAATTTTTTTTATTTCAATTTAATTAGTTAAATATATCATGCATCTTAAAAAAATAATATTATTATAGAGTAACTCATATTTCATTTGAAGTATTTCATATGATGACTTTTATAAAGAATTTTTAGGGAACTAGACATCCATACAAACTAACAACAACATTATACTTATTAAATCTCCAGCTAAACAAAATCTACAACATACAATATATATAAAATAACAAGATAATGATTATAACATAATCATCATATATAATTAATATTGGTCAAATATATCAATATAAGATAAGTATCATGTCGAGCAACTTATATCTTTAATACTAATAAGATCATCATCATATATAACTACAACAAGTTAAATTCAAATATGGCAATAGATCAATAATATCTCAAAATGATACATGACCAACAATCATCGTAAGTTAAGATGATATATGTCCAAATGATATAAGTCAAAATGATAAATGTCAAAATTATAAAACTCAATAATATGGTATTGTACGTGAAAATGATAAATATGATAGTAAACATGAAAATAGACATCATAATGATATACAAGAATGATCAATCATGGGTTGTATATGATCAATGTCACTGGCTACTACCAACAACTAGGTCATCATCATTATCTTGATCATCATCATTGTGGTCATCATCATCATCATTCACAGTGTCTTCTTCATCTTCCTCATCATCATCATCTCTTGTGTCTGTATCAAACACATTATAATCTGGATCTATCTCATGAGGATCAACTAGATCTTCTGGAAGACCCGTGTTCTTCAAAAAACAACATTCAAAATCAAAGGTTATTATTTATTTCATACAATATGTATTTTTTTGTGTTTCATTTCTAATATTACAACATATGAAATGAAACCATATTCATATTACATCATATCAAAGTGCATATACCATAATAAAATTTCAAATAAGTTACAAATAAGAAGTCATTCCAATGTTGTAAAACATGCAACAATTCCAATAAACATTAGTAAAGATCATAAAAAAATGTGCTATACAATTTAACTATCATTTGTAAATTCTATTACATAACCCTAAGTGCGAGCCCTCTCCATTTTGTGCTATATATAATTATGTTTGCCTATAAAAATCCTTTGAGAGTTAATTGTATATATATATATGCTTCTCTTATATTTCCCAAATGAATATTTTTCTAGGACATTTTAGCCCATTTTAATATTCTTCAAAGGTCCTTTTAGAATTAACTAGTTTATAGGTAATTTTGATGATTCTCTCAATACTCATTCAACTAGACCACATCCAAATGTCAATCCTTCCAAAGAAAAAATTCAATACATCAAGCCCTAAAGGGTTGAAAAATATGACAAAAATGTAATAAAATGTGTCAAGGTGTATTGCCTTTCCATGTCATTCCATACCATGCCATACTTTTCCATGCCATGTCATGCCATGTATTGCCTTTACATGCCTTGACTTGCCTTGTGTTTCCATTCTATGACATTCCATTCCATGCCTTGCCTTGCCATGCCATGTCTTGCTATCGTATGGTATGCCTTTTCATGCCATGCCCCTCCATACCATGCCTTGCAATGCCATTCCTTTCATTCACTTGTCATTCCTTGTCTTTCCATACCATGCCTTTCCATATCATGCATTTTCCTTGCCATGTTATGTCATGTCATGCCTTTAGGTTTTTATGCCATGAGGAGGAATTGGCCAAGAGTCCCTGAAATGTTTTGGGATGCGACTTGCAATTGGGCATAAAAAAAAAATGAGATTCGGATTGAGGAACCGTCGACCTTGATGAATTACTAGGATACAATTTTAGCTAGATAAGCCCTTTCTCTAGGGTGCCATGCCTCAGAAGTTGCTTTACTTGTTGATTTCGAGAATTAGTGTTTTGATCAGTTTGAAGCAATGCAACATTTGGATTAAGGGGTACAATTTATGAAATCATCCCTAGTGAGAGGATCGATAATGTGGTGACCTATTCCATGCCTAAACAAGCTTGCAGAATCTCATGGAGCTAAAAAATGTTTTTCCGTTAGGTTTTTATGCCATAAGGAGGAATTGGCCAAGAGTCCCCGAAATGGTTTGGGATGTGACTTGCAACTTGACATATAATGAAAACCAAGACTCGGACTGAGGAAATGTTATCTTCGTTGGATTTATGGCATACAATTTTAGTGAGAGCACCCCTAACTCCCTTGTGCCATGCCTCAGAAGTTGTTTTTTTCATTGATTTGGAGAACTAGTGTTTTTCTCAGTTTGAAGCAATGAAAGATTTGGATTTAGGTGTCTAATTTATGAAACCATGCCTCAGGAGAAGATGGAAAATGTGGTCACCTAGTCCATGCCTAAACAAGCTTGCAACATCTCACGAAACTCAAAAATGTTGCTCTGTTAGGTTTTTATGCTCTAAGGAGGAATTGGCCAAGAATCCACAAAATGGTTTGGGATGCCACTTGAAACTAGGCATAAAAATAAAAACAAGACTCAGATTTAGGAACTATCGACTTTGATGGATTACTAGGATAGGATTTCTGCTAGAGAACCCCTCACTCTTGGGTGCCATGCCTCAGAAGTTGCTTTACTCATTGAATTTGAGAATTAGTGTTTGACTCAGTTTGACACAATGCATCATTTGGATTAAGGGGTCCAATTTATGAAACCATCCCTCATCAGTGGATCGATAATGTGGTCACCTATTCCATGCCTAAACAATCTTGCAACATCTCACGGAACTAAAAAATGTTGCTCTGTTAGGTTTTTATGCCCTAAGGAGGAATTGTCCAAGAGTCCCCGAAATGTTTTGGGATGCGACTTGCAACTCGGTATATAATGAAAACCAAGACTCAAATTGAGGAACTTTTGTCTCAATTGGATTCTTGTCATAGGATTAATCTAGATCACCCCTCACTCTCAGGTCCAATCCCTCGTAATTTTTTTTTTTCAACGATTTTGAGAACTAGGGTTTTGATTACTAAGAAGCAATTCAATATTTAGATTTAGGGGTCCAATTTATGAAACCATGCCTCAGGAGTGGATGGACAATGTGGTCACATATTCCATGCCTAAAAAAGATTGAAAAATCTTATGAAACTCAAAAATGTTGCCTTGTTAGTTTTTTATGACCTAAGGAGGAATTGGCCAAGAGTCCCTGAAATGGTTTCAGAGGCCACTTGCAACTGTGAATAAAAAGAAAACTGAGATTTTTATTGAGTAATCGTTAACTTCAATGGATTACTGGGATATGATTTCAGCTAGAGCACACCTTGCTCTCGGGTGCCATGCCTCGAAAGTTGTTTTACTCATTGATTTTGAGAATTAGTGTTTGAGACAGTTTGAAGCAATGCAACATTTGGATTAAGGGGTCCAATTTATGAAACTATCCCTTGTGAGTAGATCGATAATTTGGTCACCTATTCTATGCATGAACAAGCTTGCAACATCTCATAGAACTCAAAAATGTTGCTCTGTTAGGTTTTTAAGCCCGGAGGAGGAATTGGCCAAGAGTCCTCGAAATGGTTTCGAATGCGACTTGAAACTCGGTGTATAACGAAACCTGAGACTCATATTTATGAACCGTCATCTTCGTTATATTTGTGACATAGTATTTTGATAAAATATAGACAAGAACAACAACATGGCAGAAAAGGCATACTAGCCAACACACATTGTATTAACTCCAATGCTACATATTTATAGTACAATGGGTGATGCCACCTCATAGAGAGGTTTTCTCTAGATCCTAAAATCATGCATGATGACTAGGCTAGGAAATCTTAACTAAATCATTAGTCATCACTTGAGGATATATTACTAATATCCTAAATGAATAACACAAATATAGGTGACAATTTAGACTTAGTGATTGGTAAAGGTAATCCATAGGCTAACAATCCCCCCCTCAATCACAAGTCCGATCTATAATACCAACAATAAAACATAAACTGGTATCAATTCCAATTCTTCATACTGAAACTCCTGAGTTTGAGCCTCAATGCAGAACTTATTGAAAAACCTCCAATCTGGATGTTGAACATGTTCATTTGAAATGAACTAGAAGAGAGATGAGATATGGAAATGAACAATTGTAATATCTGAACATTTCCTGATTGCTTGACAATTTGATCATTTTGCCAAGTATTTTAGCTAGAAGAATCTAATGTCTTCTACTAATTGGTGAACATGTAATATCACCACTCTACTATCAGTGTATCACTGAAAGTGCTCTTTGAATCTATGGTTTGGGATGACCACTTACCAATTGATACCATGTATCTGATGGTTTTTGGATAACCACTAACCAATCTTAAAACTTTTAGGTGTCTAACAACATCCCAATGTATAATGTTTATGATTCAATTGCAATTCATTGAACCATAATCCTCTCAAAGCCTACCATCTCTGGAAAATCTCACTATGTAATCATGTGAGCCAGGATTGCTTACTTAATGTAAACTCCAATCTGATGAGAGAGAACCAAGAGAAGTGAATCAGCTTCTAGTATGACGAATCCATGAAAAATACCTGACAACTCAATCAAATGCCAAGCTGCAATGCAGAAAGATCCTCTTGTCCTATGCTAGGTCAAATGACCATCTATGTGAACCAAATGTTCACATCATTGCTCTCAAAATCAAAATCTATATGATTCAACTTAAACTTATTGAACCATAATTCTGCCAAAGTCTGTCATTTACAGACAACAGTTTCCCATTTGGAAAATTTCATGCGTATATGGCATGCTTTTTCTCGAAACTTTTAGTTTGACAACCAATTCCATCATCAATTCCCCCCTTTGTCATCTAAAAGGAGATACCACTAGTGGTTTCATGAACCATCATCACTGGAATTTTGAACTCCCTCCCTTAAGGTGCATGAGAGTTACATCATTATACTCCCCCCTTCTATGCTCAAGAGAGTACCATACTTGTTCTATTTGAGTACAACACAAAGTGGGCATGCGAAAACAACCACGTGTTATCTCATCCCGTGAGGGCCATGCTCGAAAGCTATGCCATAAGGGGACCACTTATGTGAGGTACAAAAATGTTATGTGCTACAAGATTGGTCTTTACTCGAGATTGAATTCTACGGTAAGAATTATATAATCACTTGGTTGTTGATGACCATTGTCAAGGATCAATCCACTCATAGTGAATCTTCAATCTTGCATGTTTCTTCAGTGTTGAACATCTATCTGAAGAATGGTTATGCTTGCCACAATGTTGGCAAGGATGGAGATCAAAAAACTGATTCTCCTTGTGACCAACTCGATTACAATGTTGGCACTTATCATTTTGATGTTGAACTTTAACAAGTGAAGTTGAAGATTTTTGAAGAAATCCAACACTTTGGAACTTGATTGGTCTGTAATAATCAGGAATATGAAATGTAACTTCCTTGTCATATCCAAGTCCTTTTCTATTCTTGTTGTAGATGATTTCTTCCCAAGGTCTGATGATGGGCTTGGAAAGAGTATTCTGAACCTGTTTCTTTGAAATCCATGGAAGTGGATTTACTGCATGTTGATGCATCATTGAAAGGTTTTCTTTACTGAAATCAAAAGAAAACTCTTGAAATGTAGGTTCATGAATAGATTCAACTTCATCTAAAACTGATTCTGAAGTTGTATCACTATGTTGTTCCTTCACTGAGTGTTGATCAAAAACATCATCATCATCATCATAGAGAGGGTTGTGCTAAACAAAAACTAGTTCAGAACACTTCACTAGCTGTTTATTTTTTAGATCAGTCAACTCATCATTCAATAGTTGGGATAGAGATTGAAGAAGTCTAACTTTAGCTTGCATCACTTGCAAACATGTTAGCACCGATTGAAGAGTTGCTTTGTTCAATGCCACTTTTTTGTCTTCACTGGTGTTTATTAGAGTGTTCAGTAACTCTAATAATTCGAGACTTCGAGCCATTTCAAAAACACTAAATGAGGTCTCCTTGTGAAGGTAGATCCTGATTACAATTTGACTCGACAGAAGAAGGTTTATTTGCAACTCACTCACCTGAACTTCATGCTCACTTCAACTTTCCTTGCTTGAAATTGCTTCCAGGAAGTTGAGGATATCGGTTATCACCAAAAATGCATCCCAAAGTACTACAATGATTTGAGTTTCAAGTACTCATCCTTGTCAATTACGACTCAAAATGACTCTAGGGTGTTGGGCTTAGCCGGAAATGCACCTTATGACAAATTCAATTCAACTCAACTTGATCTCAAAAAGACAAGTAAACTTACAAAAGGACAATTTGCAAGTTACAAAAAATCTCGATTCTGAAGTTGAATTACTCTTGAATGTGTTGTCGATGCTTTTGAGTCCAGTTATCCTTTGCTTACGAGCTTGACTTGTTCATTGCTTTAGTATTCTTTTTTGATCCTTGATTTGAATTAATTTTGCTTGAATGTATGTGCATGGATAACATTAATTGTTTGTTTGTTTTCCAAATGATATGTGTCAAATACTAGACACAAATTAACATCTTCAAGGAAAAAATCATCCACTAACACAATCACAATCACACACAAGCGCAAATGTCCTTAAACCCCCTTATTCAATTTCGGGGTGGTCTATGAAAAAAATCCATCAAAAATAATCTTTTTATTAACTTGGCATGATTAATAGTCTATTGTACTTTGAATACAAAAACAACCATTGTGAAGGAATCTTATCTTTACTCTTTTACAAAAACCTTAAGGCCTTTCATTACAAAGGTTCATCTCTTGGCTCAAAAGAGACTTAGATAATGTTACCAACCTCATAATTATGCCATCAAAGACATTGATATGAAGATACCTTTTCAACAATGATAACACAAAGTCTATATAATAATTTTTTTTTAATGAAACTATTTATATTACACAAGTATCAAATCGATTTNTATATATATATATTGAAATAATCACTTTGAATATCCACATTGATTGCTAGGTGATCTCACTTTCCAGCTGGAAAATATGATGCATGGATCTCATAAAAAAATGTCAATCGATGGCTTCTGACAATGCATTTTGATGTGGGGATTGGCTTGCTTTCAAATTTGTTGGTGATTTCCACATGATCCTTTGAACGATATGTATTCTAAAATAGAAGAAGATATATGCTGGGGAATCTTCAATTCACCTGTATGATTATCAACAACTTCTACTAGATGATTTCAATATGGAAACCTGCAAGACCACATGTGTTGTTGAACTTTGCATCCTTGAACTCTATGTGTGGCTTGCTAGCGCACCCTCTATAACTGGGTAGTTGTGGTATTTGAATGATTTGAAGCCTACTGCTTCTTTTCTTCTGAAGTATTTCAAAAACAAAAACCATTCTCACTTCGTGAGACAACTAAACACGTCAATTTAGAAAAGTTGATCCAGACCAATAGGAATTTGCAAATGATGGATTTATTAGAGGTCAAAAACAAAGATCATTGAGGTATCACTAAGATGGATTGGATTGACAAACATTTAAAACTGTCAAGAAAGAGAAGAAGATTGTAGGCGATCTATGGGTCAAATCCATGCGACAACAAGAAATATGGACTCTCAGTCTTCTACCGGGTAAGTTGGGAGCTAAGAATTTGTGATTTGAGAACTTATATGAATGCTTGAATGATCTTGTGTGAAAAAAAAAAAACGACCTGCGATAAGGAGCCCTGCAGAGAAGGAAAACAATGGAGGCAATTTTTTTCAAGAGACTAGATCTCTGCCCCTCTAAAAATTTAGATCAAAAGTAGTGTCATGCCTCGTTAATATTGTAATTGGCATTTTTCTCTTTGGCGACCTGCTTCAAGGAATTTCTTGTGTATCATCATAGATGTTGATATGTGTGTGAGCTATTCTTGTTCATATCGTAGCTTGGAGGCTCAGATCCACTCGTTCACTGCATGAATCTTCCCAGCTCAATCGTGAAGACATGTGCTCGAATCTCACAATGTTTTCGGCCTCCAAACCCTCAGCTTTGCAGTAAATTGTCTGATAACCTCTTAAAAGAAATAGATCGGTGATTTTAAAAGAAAATGAATAAATTGAAAATCTGATTTGGAGTCCGTACAGATCAAGCCATAAAATGGCATGCAGTAATTGCTGAAGGAAAATTAAATTATGCTCTTGCTCATGGATGTTTAGATCACTAGATATTTGAGAAGCCACTATAGTAGATCTGCATCTTCCTTTCTTTAGATCCGTGACTCAGACAGGTGGTCGATAAATGAAGGATCTCTGGAGAATGAAGCATCTCTGCAAGTGGATTCTTCAATCTACAACAAGATTTTCTCCTTGCTCCTGCACCTCTTCCGCCAGGGCTCTGCATACAACTAATTCTTGGTGATGACTCCTTTTTCTAGGCTCTAGGCACACCTCTTCTTCACGCTCAAAATAACTCAAAAAAAAAATAACTCTCAGCTTCAAGAAGTGTATCTAGAATCTCCAGTCAAAATTGCATATTCAAAACCCTCATTCTTTGTTTGCAGTTACAAGAGAATTGAAACTATACACTCAACAAATATTATCTACCTCTCTACTCCTATTCCTACCTCTCAACACTACCAGTCCCTTAAGAACTAAGAATCTC
Organism: Picea engelmannii; assembly: GCA_009831015.1. NCBI lineage: Eukaryota > Viridiplantae > Streptophyta > Pinopsida > Pinales > Pinaceae > Picea > Picea engelmannii. The sequence goes on along the minus strand of ML779091.1, from coordinate 143,846 downwards.
TGATACCAATTGATAAAATATAGACAGGAACAACAACATGACGGAAAAGGAATACTAGCCAACACACATTGTATTCACTCCAATGTTACATATTTATAGTACAATGGGTGATGCCATTTCATAGAGAAATTTGCTCTAGATCCTAAAATCATGCATCATGACTAGGCTAGGCAATCTTAAATAAATCATTAGTCATCACTTGAGGATATATTACTAATATCCTAAATGAATAATACAAATATATGTGACAATTTAGACTTAGTGATTGGTAAAGGTAAGCCATAGACTAACATATTTCAGCTAGAGCACCCCTCACTCTCGGGTCCGATCTCTCATCAGTTTTTTTTTCATCGATTTTGAGAAATAGGGTTTTCCTTAGTAAGAAGCAATGAAAAATTTTGATTTAGGGGTCCAATTTATGAAACCATACCTCGGGTGAAGATGGAAAATGTGGTCACATATTCCATTCCTAAACAAGCTTGCAAAATTTGACGGAACTCAAAAATGTTTCTCCGTTAGGTTTTTATACCCTGAGGAGGAATTGACCAAGAGTCCGTGAAATGGTTTGCGATGCTACCTACAATTAGGAATAAAACAAAAGGCAATACTCAGAATGAGGAACCGTCATATCCATTTGATTAATAAGATAATATTTCAACTAGAGCACCTCTCACTCTCAGTTCCCATGCCTCGAAAGTTTCTTTACTCATTGATTTCGAGAACTACTGTCTTGCTTAGTTTGAAGCAATGTAACATTTGGATTAAGGGGTCTAATTTATGAAACCATCACTCATGAGTAGATGGATAATGTGGTCACCTAGTCCATTCCTAAACAATCTTGCAACATCTCATGAAACTAAAAAATGTTGCTCTATTAGTCTTTTATGCCCTGAGGAGGAATTGGCCAAGAGTCCTCGAAATGGTTTGGGATGCGAATTGCAACTCAACATATAACAAAAATCAAGACTCAGAATGAGTAAATTTTTTCTTTGTTGGATTCCTATCGTACAATTTCAGCTAGCGCACCACTCACTCCCAGGTTCAATCCCTCAGAAGTAGTTTTTTTCATCGATTTTGAGAACTAGAATTTTGCTTAGCTTGAAGAAATGCAACATTTGGATTTAGGGGTACAATATATGAAACCATGCCTTGGGAGAAAATGGAAAATGTGGTCACATATTCCATGCCTAAAAAATCTTGCAACATCTGATGAAACTAAAAAATGCTTCTCTGTTAGATTTTTATGCCCTGAGGAGGAATTGGCCAAGAGTCCCCGAAATGGTTTGGGATGCGACTTGCAATTAGGCATAAAATGAAAAACGAGTCTTGGATTGAGGAACCATAGAATTTGATGGATTACTGGGATAGGATTTCATCTAGAGCACCCCTCACTCCCAGGTTCCATGCCTTGAAAGTTTATTTACTCATTGATTTCGAGAACTAGTGTTTTCCTCAATTTGAAGCATTGCAACATTTGGATTAAAGGATCCAATTTATGAAATCGTGCCTCGAGAGAGGATGGACAATGTGTTCACATATCCCATGCCTAAACAATCTTGAAACATCTCACATAACTCAATCCTGTTTCTCTGTTAGTTTTTTATTCCTTGAGGAGGAATTGGCCAAGAGTCCCTGAAATGTATTGAGATGCAACTTGCAAATGGCCATAAAATGAAAACCAAGACTCAGATTGAGGAACCGTCAACTTTGATGGATTACTATGATAATATTTAAGCTATACCACCCCTCACACCGAGGTGCCATGCCTCGTAATTTGCTTTACTCATTTATTTCGAGAACTATTGTTTTGCTCAATTTGAAGCAATGCAACATTTCGATTAAGGGGTACAATTTATAAAATTGTCCCATGAGAGCTGATAGATAATGTGGTAACCTAGTCCATGCCTAAACAATATTTTATCATCTCACGAAACTCAAAAATGTTGATCTGTTAATCTTTTATGCCCCGAGGAGAAATTGGCCAAGAGTCCCTGAAATGGTTTGGGATGCAGCCTACAACTCAACATATCACGAAAAACGAGAATTATATTGAGCAACCATAGTCTCCGTTAGATTATTGTTATAGGATTTTAGCTATAGAACCCCTCACTTCCGATTCCAATCCCTCAGAAGTTTTTTTTTTCATCGATTTCGAGAACTAGTGTTTTCCTCAGTAAGAAGCAATGCAACATTTGGATTTAGAGGTCTAATTTAGGAAACGGTGCCTCGGGAGTGGATGGAAAATGTGGTCATGTAGTCCATGCCTAAACAATCATGCGACATCTCATGGAACTCAAAAATGTTTCCCTATTAGGCTTTCAGACCCCGAGGAGAAATTGGCCAAGAGTCCCAAAATGGTTTGGGATGCGACTTGCAACTGAGCATAAAACAAAAATTGAGACTCATATTGAGGAACCATTGACTCCGATGCATTACAGGGATAGGATTTCAGCTATATCACTCCTCACTCCTAGGTGCCATGCGTCGGAAGTTGATTTACTCATTGATTTCTAGAACTAGTGTTTTTCTCAGTTTGAAGCAATCCAACATTTGGATTAAGGGGTCCAATTAATGAAACCATACCTTGGGAGTGGATGGAAAATGTAGTCACCTTGTGCACACCTAAAAAATATTGCAACATCTCACGGAACTCAAAAATGTTGCTCCGTTAGATCTTATGCCCTGAGGAGGAATTGGCCAAGAGTCCCTAAAAAGGTTTGGAATGTGACCTGCAACTAGGAATATAACGAATACCGAGACTTATATTGATGAACCATCATCTTCGTTGGATTCCTCATATATGATTTCAACTAGATCGCCTCTCTCAACCGAGTCCAATCCCTCGGAAGTCATTTTTTTCATTGATTTTGAGAACTAGGGTTTTGCTCAGTAAGAAGCAATGCAACATTTGGATTTAGGGGTCCAATTTATGAAACCATGCCTCAAGAGAATATGGACAATGTGGTCACATATTCCATTCTGAAACAAGTTTTCAACATCTCACGGAACTCAAAAATGTTATTCCTTTAGGTTTTTGTGGCCTAAGGAGGAATTGACCAAGAGTCCACGAAATGGTTTGTGATGGGACTCGCAACTAGGGATATAACGAATACTGACAATCATATTGAGTAATCGTCATCTCCATTGGATTCATGGCATAGGATTTCAGCTAGAGCACCCCTCACTCCCAGGTCCAATCCCTCTAAAGTTGTTTTTTTATCGATTTTGAGAACTAGGGTTTTGCTTAGTTTGAAGCAATGCAACATTTGGATTTAGGGGTCAAATTTATGAAATTGTTCCTTGAGAGAGGATGGAAAATGTGGCCACATATTCCACACCTAAAAAATCTTACATCATCTCACATAACTCAAAAACGTTGCTACGTTAGTCTTTTATGCCCTAATGAGGAATTGAGCAAGAGTCCCAGAAATGGTTTGGGATGCGACTTGCAACTGGTCATAAACAAAAATAAAGTCTCGGATTGAGGAATCGTTGACTCCGATGGATTGGTGGGATAGGATTTCATCTAGAGAACCCCTCACTCCAGGGTTCCATGCCTTGAAAGTTGCTTTACTCATTGATTTCGAGAACTAATGTTTTGCTCAGTTTGAAGAAATGCAACATTTGGACTAAAGGGTCCAATTTATGAAATCATCCCTCAGAAGTGGATGGATAATGTGCTGAACTATTCAATGCCTAAAAAGTCTTGCAGCATCTCACAAAACTCAAAAATGTTTCTTCGTTCGTCTCTTATGCCCTGAGGAGGAATTGGCCAAGATTCCCCAAAATAGTTTGCGATGCGACTTTCAACTGGGAATATCATCAAAACGGGGACTTGGATTGAGGAACCATTGTATCCGTTTGATTCCTGGCATAGGATTTTAGCTAGAGAACCCCTCACTCCTAGTTCTAATCACTCGAAAGTTGTTTTTTTCATCGATTTTGAGAACTAGTGTTTTTCTCAGTAAGAAGCAATGTGCAACCTTTGGATTTGGGGGTACAATTTAGGAAACCATTCCTTAGGAAAGGATGGACAATGTGGCGACATATTCCATTCCTAAAAAATCATTCAAAATCTCATGGAACTAAATTTTTTTTCTCTGTTAGGCTTTTATTCCCTGAGGAGGAATTGGCCAAGAGTCCCTAAAATGGTTTGGGATGCAACTTGCAAATGGGCATAAAACAAAAATGGAGTCTCAGATTGAGAAACTGACGAATCTGATGGTTTACTGGGATAGGATTTCAGCTATATAACCCCTCACTCTCAAGTGTCACGCCTCAAAAGTTTCTTTACTCATTGATTTTAAGAACTAGTGTTTTTCTCAGTTTGAAGAAATGCAACATTTGGATTATGGGATTCAATTTATGAAACCATACCTCAAGAGAGGATAGAGAATGTGGTCACATACTACATGCCTAAACAAGCTTTCAACATCTCATGGAACTCAAAAATGTTGCTCTGTTAGGTTTTTATGCCCTGGGGAGGAATTGGTCAAGAGTCTTTGAAATGGTTTGGGATGCAACTTGTAACCAGGCATAAAACAAAAACCAAGACTCATATTGAGGAATAGTTGAGTCTGATGGATTACCAAGATATTATTTCAACTAGAACACCCCTCACTCCTGGGTTCCATTCCTCAAAAGTTTATTTACTGATTGATTTCAAGACCTAGTTTTCTGCTCAGTTTGAAGCAATCCAACAATTGAATTGAGGGGTCCAATTTATGAAACCATTCCTCAGGAGAGGATGGATAATGTGGTCACCTATTCCATGCCTAAAAAAGATTGAATCATATCATAGAACTAAAAAATGTTTCTATGTTAGGATTTTATTCCCTGAGGAGGAATTCACCAAGAGTCCTTGAAATGGTTTGGGATGTGATCTGCAACTGGACATATCACAAAAATCGAGACTTGGATTGAGGAACCGTTATGGGCCAGGATATAAATAATACTGAGACTTGGCTTAAGGAACCATCATCTCTGTTGGATTCTTGGCATATGATTTCTTCTAGAGAACCCGTCACTCCAGGGTCCAATCCCTCGAAAGTTCTTTTTTTCATCAATTTTGAGAACTAGGGTTTTTCATAGTTGGAAGCAATGCAAAATTTGTGTTTCTTTTGTGTAGTAAATTTTGGGAGGAGTACTGGTTCATGGACCATGATGAGAACCCTTTGGAATTCATCATTTTCTTCACATTTCATTTTGTTTAGAAAAAGGAAGAAGTCATCTATGTATGTTTTGATGGTGTTGATATTGCACCAAGTTTGCACTTCCTGCCAAATGTCCTTGGTAGTCAAGATATTATGCATTGGGTTTATCCCACAAGGTCTCAAATTTGATAACATGTGACATAGCACATATTTGGTGAAATGACATAGTAACAAATTATTTGGATGAAATAATTATTTTTCTCACCATAGGTGTTGCGCCACAAGGGTACTTGACAACATAGAAGAAACAATTGGTTTTATGTGTGACCAACTATTAGATAAATAGGTCATTTGTACAAGATCATGGTGCATTACATCCTTTGATGATGCATCATGGATCATAAATTAATTATAATTTTATGGGAGAACCATCATTAAATACTTAGAATATGATCAATATTGCGACATCTATCAAGGAACTAGGAAACCATCTTGTAGGGATGAAATGTTGTTACACCTGGTAGTTGTGTGACAACCATTAGAAAAATAGGTAGTAACATTAAAAAACCTAGGCACTCAATTTAGATAACAACAATAACATAGATATATGATGAAGAAATCTCAATAAGACTCTTAGTATCTCTTGTTGGAAATAACAATATGAGGAACTTACACTCTCCAAACTAGGTCTAATATGTACATATAAAAAACTTGTTCATTGTTACTTATGGTGGGTCAAACCTATCTTAATTTTACTTATCATATGTGTTGGTAAAGTGAATGATTAGGTGTCGGTTCATGGGCCAATATATTTTTATCTAAATGTTTATCCCATAGTTGGGCGCTTCATTTGGGGAAACAAAATAGAATTAACTCAAGGGTGAGTTAATAATTGTGGAACAAGCTTGTTCGTTCCTTAATTTTGATGGAGTACATGTTGGTACATACTCAACAAACAAAGAAATTTGAGTTGCATCACACATAATAAAGATAGTAAATTGAATAAAGAGTATCATATATGGTCATAGCCATGAAACATGCTTTTATGCATGAATTTAGGTGGATAAATAAGTAGAGTGGTGTAAGGTGGCTAAATAGACTTGTGGGAGCTTACAGAAGTCCATTATGATTCTCGGTTTGGATTTTATGCCCCTGAACCAAATTGGCCACATGTCCCTGAATGGCTTGAGGAGGCAAGTTGAAACTCATGATAAAACTGAAACCGAGACTCAAATACACGAACCATCAATTGAATTGGATTCAATGCACTAGGTTTCAACTAGTGGGGCCTCTACGCTATCATTTTATCGACCAGAAAAAAAATTATTGGAGTATCTCCAACACTAGGGTTTTGGTAAATGAGGCATTGTGTAATTTCTAAAGAGGAGGTCGATTTTCAAGAATACTATGTCGAGCATTCTTGGCTAGTGTATTCACGTGGGACTTGGAAAAATATACTTGTGGGAGCTTACATAAGTCATTTATGCTACTCAGTTTGGATTTTATTCCCCCAAACCAAACTGACCACATGCCCCTAAATGGATTGAGGAGGTGAGTTGCAACTCGCGATAAAATGAAAACCAGGACTTGGATGCACAAACTGTCAGTTGCATTGGATTAAGAGCATTGGGTTTCATCTAGTGGCCCCCCTACACTATCATTCTATCGACTAGAAAACCATTTGTTGGAGTATCTCTGACACTAGGGTTTTGGTCAATGAGGCATAGTGAAATTTCTGAAGATGAGGTCGATTTTCAATAACATTATGTCGGGTCTTTTTGGCTAGTGTTTTCATATGGGCCTTGGAAAAATAGACTTGCATGAGCTTATGAAACTCTGTTATGCTGCTCGGTTTGGATTTTATTCTCCTAGACCAAATTGGACACATGTCCTTGAATGGATTGAGGAGATGAGTGGAAACTATAGATAAAATTGGTATGAACTTAGGTGGATAAAGAAGCAATGTGGTTTAAGGTTTCTAAACAAACTTGCAGAAGCTTACATAAGTCCGTTATGCTACTAAGTTTGGATTTTATGCCACCAGACCAAATTGGCCACATATCCCTTAATGGCTTGAGGAGGCAAGTTGCAAATCACGATAAAAATCAAACTGAGACTCAGATTGTAATATACCATATATAAAACGTATGCAGAAAAGAAATAAAATGCTAGAAATGGCAGAATGACAACAATATAACCAGAACAATCACCACAATAACACTGAAATGATATAAGAATAACAACAAAAATAACACCTTGATTCTGAGAGCAATGTTCATGGTCCTCTTTAAGGGGGAAACCTCTAGTCGATCAGAGCTCTATTACAATAATATCTAAGCTAGGGTTATCATACCCTCGACTCTTATTTATACTAAATATGTCTATCAAAAGAGGCATCTAGAGGAAGATCCTTCTAGAAGCAAAAGTTTCTATTAGGTCTTCTTACATTCAACTTATTCTATTTTATTACAAGGCCTTATTAATATTGACCTTTATTACATCCAATTATATTGTTCTACCTATGTGCGGGTTAGGAACCTAACATGTCCTACCCCTTACAAACAACCTTGTCCTCAAGTCTTGAGATGTGGAAATTGCTACAGAATGGTAGCTGGTTCCAAAGTGGCATATGTTGGAGTCGTATATTTCCACTCGACTAACACTTCCTTGATGGTTCTCTGAAATAGGTGACGTTCACGCTGGTCCAAAAATACTTGTGGCTATAGCCAAATGGATCCTTCTTCATCTAACTCGGGAAGGTTGGTTTGAATTTGGCACTTAGTTGCAATCACCTTCTTTAAGCATGAAACATGAAAAACAGGATGTAGCTTAGAATGATTGGGCAAGGCTAACTAATAGGCCACCTGTCCCACATGCTTGAGAAATGTATAAGGACCATAAAATTTGGGTGCTAGCTTCTGACAATGCTTGACCTTGAGGGAATTTTTCTTGTAAGGTTGCAGTCGAAGAAACACCTGATCCCCTTCTACAAATTGACGTTCAGAGCAACCTTGATTTTCTTGTTGCTTCATGCGATTATGTGCCATGACCAAATTCTCTTTCAGGGTATAGAGAATAGGCTCATGAACTATAAGTTTTTGGTCAACGCCTAGACCTTCGAGACACCAGGTAAGTATAAGAGAACTGAAGGTGGCTTTTTTCCATATATCACTTAAAAAGGAGTCATGCGTGTACCTATATGGTATGAAGTGTTGTACCACCATTCAACTAGGGGTAACGATTGAGCCCACTGATTTTTATTTTCTGAGGAAAAACACCTCAAATATGTTTCCAAACACTTGTTGACAACTTCTGTTTAACCATCAGTCTGGGGATGATAAGTTGTGTTGAGATGCAATTGGGTGCCTTGTAGCTTGAACAGTTCTTACCAAAAATTGTTGGTGAAAGTTGGGTCGTGATCAGAAACAATAGAATGTGGCATGCCATGAAGCTTGAAGACTTGATCCATGAAAATGTGAGCCACCATGGAGGCTGTAAATGGGTGTTGAAGAGCAAATAAATGATCATACCTGAAAAGGCGATCAACAACCACCATGTTGACTGATTTATTTCTCAATTTGGGTAAGCATGTAATAAAATCCATAGAGATATCCCTCCAAATAGCGGGCGGAATCAGAAGTGATTGTAGTGTGCCCAGAGATTTGATTGTTTCGTCGTTGTTGCGTTGACACACATCACAGTCAACGAAAACATTAGGAATGTATTTTTTCATACCATCCCAGAAAAAAGAACGTTTGACCCTGTCATAGGTTTTGGTAAACCTGGAGTTCCCAGCTGTGGGTGTATCATGAAGCTCAAAAAGTACTGTGGATTTAAGTTTTGATTGTTTACTTAAATACAAACAACCTTTGTATCAAAGATCATCATGGAGCCAAGAGTACCTTGGGGAAGCTGGATCATTGGACTGCAATTGTTGGATCAGATGTGAAATTTTGGGATCGTGTAGGCATTCCTGGCGAACTGCTTGGAGCCAATCTGGTACAACGAAGGCAAGAGAAAAAATGGATCCTTCATCTTCATATTTTTGAGAAAGTGCATCCACAACCACATTGTATTTTCCTTTCTTGTTAATTATATCATAATCATATCCAAAGAGCATAGTCACCCATTTCTGTTGCTCCAGAGAGGAAATGCGTTGTTCCAGAAAATACTCGAGGCTTTGATGGTGTGTCTTAATTTGGAAGCTTTTCCCCAATAGATAAGGGCGCCACATATAAACGACATGTAGAATAGCCAACATTTCCTTTTCATAGATTGATTTTCCTAGATTTCTTTCAGACAGTTCCTCGTTGGTAAAGGCCAAAAGATGACCCTCTTGCATAAGGACAACACCAATTCCTTTCCCTGAAGCATCACATTCCAAGACAAAGGTCTTTGTGAAATCAGGAAGGGCCATGACTGGAGTGGTGCACATGGCCATCTTCAAGGTTTGAAAATATTGAGAAGCTGTTGGAGTCCAAGTGAAAGAGTTATTTTTTAGGAGTGTAATGAGAGGTGCTGCAATATTTCCATAATTCTTAACAAACTTGCGATAATAACCTGTTAAGCCCATAAATTAATGCAAGCTTTTGAGAGTCTTTGGGTGAGGCCAGTCTTGCATAGCTTCAATCTTTTTTGGATCCACCCTGACGTCATCCTGGCCAACCAGATGAACCAAGTACTTGACTTCTGAGGCACCAAAAAAAAATTTAGACTGTTTCAGGAAAAGTTGGTGCTAAGAGAGTAGATGGAGAACTCGATCCACATGAGCAAGATGGTCTAATATCCAGGTTTTTCTATAGATGACGATATAATCAAAGAAAGCTAAGACAAAATTACAGAGAAAAGGACAAAAGACATGATTCATGAGGCTTTGGAAGGTGGAGGGGGCATTACACAAGCCAAAGGGCATGACGAAAAACTCATAGTGGCCATATGAGTTCTAAAGGAAGTCTTGGGAATGTCTGCCTCTTTCATACGTATCTGGTGGTAGTCATAATGAAGATCAAGTTTAGTAAAGAATTGGGCACCACTCAATTCATCCAAGAGGTCATCAATGACAGGAATGGAAAATTTGTCTTTAATGGTAAGTTTGTTGAGGGCATGGAAGTCAAGACACATTCGCCAAGAACCTTCTTTCTTCAAGACCATTACCACAGGAGAAGATTAGGGGCTCGTAATAGGGTGGATAACGTCTGAGTTAAGGAGTTCCTGGACCATTTTCTCAATTTCATCTTTTTGGGAAAAGGGGTGACGATACAGACATATATTAGGAGGAAGGCTTCCTGGTACAAGGGGAATGGAATGATCATGAACACCACGGGAAGGAGGGAGTCCCTGGGGAGTGAAAAATACCAGTTGATGTTTAGAAAGGATGGTTTGGAGTTCTTGCGACACTGAGGGTGTCTTTGCTTCTTGTATGGCATGGAGTTGGGTAATAACACCAGAATGACCTTTTTTTACCATCGTTTCCATGCGATGGGAACTAATGATATCAAGTGAACCATTAGTGATGCCTTGGAACTTATACTGTTGTCCCTCCTAGTCGAATTGCATGGTTAATTCCTTAATATCCATGAGAATGGGACCCAAATTAATTAGCCAGTCTGCACCCAAAACAATGTCACAACCGCCCATGTCGATAGAAAATATATGATATTTTAGGTGGTAGTCACCAATTTGGAGACACACATTTTCACAACACCCTCCACATTTCAAGGAGCCACCATTGGAAATCATGATTTGGAAATTATTGACAGCATGGATGTAGCAATGAGTTTCTTGGGCAATGCGGCGATGAATGAAATTATGTGTGCTTCCACTATCAACTAGAATGATGACCCTCCTATGATTGATGTAACCGATTAGCTTGAGGGTTTGGGGAGCAGAGAAGCCAGTGCGAGAATTTAGGGAGATGACCGGTTCTACCTCGAGAGGGTCTAAGGGAGGGGTTATGTCAGTTGTTTCAGGTGACTCAGACACAAGGGGAGTTTCAACATCCTCTTTCGAAATATCCTTCTAGATGGCCATAAAAAGATTTTGGTCCTTACACTTGTGGCCCGTGAAATATTTGTCATCACAATTATAACAAAGGCCTTTGAGTGGGAATTTATCCATTTCATCCCTCGTCAATTTTTGGATATTTAGTGTCATGGAGGGAGTAGTGGGATTTACTGGTTTAGTGCGAGGGATAAAGGGGGGTTTTCAGTTTTGAGAAGATACAAGCTATTGTTGTTGGAGTTACTTCACACACACCTAGGATTTATTTTTCCTAAGGTTTTTCCTTATTTATTAGTCATAACTCGTCATTATCCAGTCTCCTATATTTTAAGGGAGAATATTCCACCTGGAGAATATTCTCTTTCAGTTGACACTTCAGTTTGACTAGTTGAGTTGAGTTTAGATGTTGCATTGGTTTTGTCACCATGCAACATTGGGATCATCACCAGCTAATGCGCACTTTCTTAGGAACATCACTGCACTGGCACATTACCCTTGATTTCCTAAGTTAACTCCTCACTACTCTTTGTTTAGTCATTTAACTGAAGACTAGTTGAGTAGTTAACTCAAGTAGGTGGCACTTCACTCACGTAACTGCCTGGGAGACTAGACTAGGTGGCAGTTCACTCCCGTAATTATCTGAGAGACTAGACTAGGTGGAATTTCACTTCCGTATATGATGGTGTGTGTCCATATCACTCTAGACCACGACTATGGCTATATCTATTGTAAATTATTCACTCTTTGAGTGTGGAATATAGTTAATGAGAATTCTTCCATTCTTTCTCTCTTTCTTACTCTTTGTCAATTTCTCTCTGTAGATGTGTGTATCATTGTTTAGATAGATATATTATGTGCAGTTTAAACACATTTTCATGGCATTAGAGCCGACAGACTGCTAAGAAAAAACTACACCAATTTTTTTTGCAGGTACAAAAGATTGAAGACAACAAAAAGATGGATTATTCGCCAAAAATATTTCGCGTGCCTCATAACTATTTGGAATGGAAGCCAAAAATTATTATTATGCTCAGATGCAAAGGCTTGTACCAAATAACTATGGCAATAGAAGTAGAGCCTGATTCTGTCGATGAGAAAAATGACTTTCTCAATAGACAAGATATGGCCATAGGATGTATCCTCTATTTTATTTCTCTCGAAATTCTCCATCAAATATATGATGACTCACAAGAATTCACTCCAAATGATTTATGGAGCAGAACGAAGGCTTTGTTTTGGAATAAGGAAGAATTCATGCAAAATGTTGACAATATAGAGAATGTAGAAAAACCACTGGAAGATAAATCATCTCAGTTTGAAGAGTCTTCTACAGAAGTATCTACAAAAAATTATATTCCATTAATTGAAGATGATGTCTACTCCATTTCAGATTTTTCTTTTGAAATTCATGTGGAAGATATATGTCAAGCATCTCAGGAGTCACATGCAGATACTTTTCCATGCACAATGAATGCATCTCAGGAAGCCGAAAAGGGAGCCTCGCACATCAGAATCAATTATGATATTTTATGAGAAATATTTGTAGACAGAAATTGGATATTTGAATTCCTCTCGGGAAAATATCCAATTTCAAAAAAAAAATCGTCCAAAACGGAGTCCGGAAAGTGAAGTTATGATCATTTCAAAATCAACACAATTTCAACATTTTTGTGGAAACAGTTGCACGGTTTTCAAAGTTTTATCCAAAATTTATTTGGATATTGTTCATTACAAGAAGAGAAAGTGGATATGTGTGGACATATCAATGATGCATCTACTTCATTAGATTCGTGCAGACATCTACATCTTCAAAAAAATATTCAACGAGCACCAAGGGTGATTTTAAGAAGCCCCCCTAAATTTATATGTATAATAAATGGGCGAATTTTCATGATACATAGGAAAAATTGAAGGCTATTTTATCAATAATTTAGTATGTATATATAACTTTTTGGTGAATCTTTTAGTCAATTATATAATTTTGTAAAATCTTGGCGAACCTTTGACTAAATTACAAACTCTTGTAAAATCTTGGCGAATATTTCACTGAATTATAAAACCTTGTAAAGTCTTGGCGAATTTTTTGATAAAGTATAAAACCATATACAATAATAGAAAAATGTTTTCATTAAATTGTAATATACTCATTTTACATATTTGGAAAAAGAAACATAATTTTTCCATCCTCTAGACAATGATGCAAACATGAGGGTTTATGTTTGTCAAGGTTCTCATTATACACTCTTGCATATCCCTCTATCAATTTTGATGATATTTCACCACAAAGTTCATGTATTGATCACGACCACCACTTCTTTCAAATTCAGGATATATTAATATTTTCTCTACCACTTCTATTATGGATTCTTTATTATTGATTCATTGATTATGAAAGTACCCTTCAAACAAGTTCATCATAGGATGTTCTTAAATAGGAGTGCACATAATTCTACCCATCAATAACTCCAAT